>CANXYI011831198.1:0-12637 GCA_948208565.1 Hura crepitans
AAATTAGATCAACAAATTAAAGATTTTTAAAGAATATAAAAGATCAAATAGTATCTTCTCTTTTTTTCATCAATAGGGTTTTAAATATTTATTCAAATATCACATTATTGTTTTTAGATAATTATAAACAATTTTACTTGCCATTAGCTTGTATTTTATAATATGCATGTATAGTCCTACGAGTCCACAGTCTCTGTACAAGTCATCCATCGGGCAAAAGAGACTTGGAAATCAATCTCAGCAATCAGACCGATCTAACTAAATTCAGAAGGCTAACTAAAATCTTGAGCTAATTATGTACAATAGTTTAGTACACTTTGGCCCTACATCTCATACTACTACAGCAGAGAATCTAATTCAATATTTCTAACCTACTCTCTAGTGGGAATGCTAAATTAATGCACGTCATGAAATTTGTTTTCCATGCAATCCATTATGACTTCGACCATTTATATAGAGATAACCGAGTCATTTTCGCTGCTTTCACTATCACTTGAACTGCTTCCACTTCCGCTTTCGCTATCACTCACACTCCCACTCCCATTCTCACTTGCACTGCTGTCACTTCCGCTGCTAGTGCTTGAGCTTGAAGCTTGCTCATTCTTCCCTTCTGCATTCACCTGCGCTCTAAGGGCTTCTGCAGCATTAGGACCCTTACCAACTTCATCATCACTAATATCCACATCAGCAATCTCATCATCTGTGTCAGCCTGATGCGGCAAGTTAATATCAATGTCAAGATAGGTACGTGATCCCTTTGCAGAAGCATTCTCACCACTGCCGGTCTGGCAATTATCATTTTGATCATCGACTATGTCTACATTTTCTTCAGCTTCATAGTCCTTAAGGTCGGGTGACATGGCTGATGGAATAGAAGGCGCCGATATATGCTCCAAAGCATTCTCTTCCTTGTGTTCTGCACCTAGGCATTGGACAAGAAAAGAAAAAAAAAATTAGCAGCAGTAAAATAACCCAGAATGTATGATGTCTAGAACCAGTAGATATACTTGATCAAACCAAACTCTATGCATAAGGAAGATTGCAATAATTCAAAATTTACTATCAATTTTTCAAAATTAAAAACCTTAATTTCCATCCGTTACAAAAACTGAGGGAATATGAAATGAATAATGAAGTTGTTCAAAAAGCTTGCTTTCCCATCATTTATGTAAGACTTGGAGCAAGAGCTCTCATCTCTTGTATGCCATTAACCAGATGGAAATATGTAAAACCAAATATGTTCCTTATCGTTTAATAGCACAGGCACAACAAAGGCTAGAAAACTTCAAAGTCTTAATAATACATCGTTACCATTAATAGTCAGGTCCAGGCATAAGTAGGTATATAGTCTCATATACAAATTGAAGCACTTTGTGATGTCTTAAAAAGACGGCGTGAATATTAAAGCTAGATGTATGTGCAGATTAAATCCCAGTGAATCTGAAGGACTGCCAAATATATATTTTTAAATCCAACTATATAATATCTTACTCAAATTAATATATCAATCTAGATTTTCAAGTTTACTGCTTCTCAGCCAATATCTCATATCAACCAGTGAACTGTAATAGCCATCAAGGTAACTCTACTAGCAGTTACTAACAGAAAGAAGGCATACCTAAGCTCTCCGAGTCAATAATGACAACCTGTCCTATATGTGCCTGCACAGTTTCACAGGAAACAACATAATTTCAAACATTGAAATTGTTGTATAAAAAATGCTTTTATTGCGACGAAAGGTATTATAACATCACATTAACACGAGTGCTTCAATAGCTATGGATTACAAAGTAGTTTGCACGTTTCACATTATCAAAAGCTTTCAACAACAAAGAAGCAGATTAAGTTTAAACCAATGCAGTCTATCAACAAGAATTAAGAAAGTAGTAACACAAACATTAATCTGATTAAGAAAAAGATTATTTGACCCACAATGCAGCAAAAAATACATTTTTAAATCAATAAATGAAGAAAGAAAGGCAATTTCAGATCATATAATATGCTAACTGTGAAAGATTATTTTTTAAGTCCGATGTTCAAGTGCTACATTGCTATTACAAGAGTCTAAGAAGAGACAGCATACATGGTAACAGTACCAAACATGAGCACTATTTCAACATTAACTAGGCAGTTAGAGATTGAATCTTAATAGAAGATAGAGAAAGCTATAAAGGGCATTCATAAGTCATAACTACGGTATAAATGAATTCGGACCATGCTAAGGATGAATTTTTCAACTTTCAGGAGGCAAGAACTCAGACTTTCTACATCATATAAAAACTTCAGAGAGAAAATCGCAAAGTAGATCTCTGTAGCCACTTTATTCTCTTCCAAAAAATTTAAAGAACAAAAAGAAAAAAGAAAGAAAGAAAACACAAAACCGAATTAAACTTACTTGCATTTGATTAGGTGCACCTTTGCTCAAAGACTGCTGATTTGCTACTCTATTAAATGATGGTGAATGGGTTTCAATCGCTGGAGCAGCCACTGTAGTGGATACTGTGGAAGCTGTAGTCTCACCAGGTAACCGAACATGCCTTAACCGCTTCACTGCACGATGCAGCCGCTCCAACCGCAAGGTCTCACCATCGAAGAACAAAATGGCATCATTTTCCCTATAATCCTCACTTACACCCTCAAAGGTTACTTTGGGTTTTCCATACTGATTGTTCTGATACTCAACAGTAACCTTGTTATTCTTGTCCTTGTGGAGCAATCCTGGTTGACTCTTATCAATTGACGCTGGTTTAAATTCATCTGTGAGCAAAAAGAATATTACAGTAAACAAACTATAATTACAATGGAAAGTTTCCAGCACAAATAAATACAACCTATGTTTCTTTAGTGAAAATTTGATAGAAGAAGTATTAGATTTATGCGATTACATGAGTAAATAAAACAACGCACAAATACTCAAGTAGTTATACTTTACACATGCATATACTTCCGCTTGTGCAAATACCTCTCCTACATATCTACCTAACTCTTACCTTAATAAAGCTGGTACTGAAAAATGTAAAACCCAGTCCATTTCAATTTTCAAAAGACTAAACATGGAGTTAATTACACCCATGGTCATTGCACTTTACATTTGCAAGTCAGTCACAAAATAATTTTTTGTAAAATAAATATAACTCAACTTTCAACCTTTTTTCTTTTTACCTGAAATCATAATGGCCAAAAATATGAAAATTCAATGCCCAATTGTTGATGCGACAGTCCTCATTATTAGGAAATATATTATTTAGAGTAAAATATATATATGATATACTTGAAAACTATTGAAAAAATTCACTTAAAATTCTTTTTTGATATGTTTCATCCTTTCATGAAATATCACATTGGCAATTCGGCACCAAATTTTCACATAAATAATTTAAAAAATTCACATTAAATTATTTCTTGATTTATTTCACTTTTTAGGGAGTGCTATGTCAAAAATCCAGCACTGAGTTTTATTGTTCTCACCATTGTGATTTTAGATGAAAAAAGGTTTAAAAAGTTAAGTTATTTTTATGTTACAAAGATTATGTTATGACCGGCTCGTTAATAGTAGTAAAGTTAGTGATCATGGATACAATTAGCCCCAAAAAATGCATGACCTCAATTCGATTGAATCCTCCTTGGTCGACTTTTCATCCGTGGAAAGTCTATAATTACTAAAATGAATTTCTTTTAAGTTAACGTCTTCTTAGAAGAAATGGAAATCCTTGGAGTAATATGATTTTGCAAGAAATGTATTCATTCAACTGAAACACCAAGGCCTTAATGATAAGGAATTTAACTTATTCGTAAACAAAGGAAAACAGGAAAATAAAAACATCCATTCTACTCTTCAAATTTTTTGCAAACAATAAAATTCAGACGACTTCTACCAGAAATAATTCTGAATTTCTGCTAGTGGACTTGATCTGAATTCTTACACCAAACAGGTAGTAAAAGACAACCCTCGCAGTGAACCCCTTGAATTTAACTACGAAAAGGTGAATAAAGAGCAGTAACTTGTAGTCCATCAATGCAAAATTCCAAAACAAAACAAGCTAAATTTAACTATTTTAACTCATAATGCTGCACCCAAAAGCATAATTATCCAAAAAAAAGAAAAAAAAATAAAGAGAAAAATGCATTAATTGAAAATGGGTTTTGATGTATGAAGGTACTTACAGCGTAAAGTGCAGATCTTTTTAGAAGGATGATTATGGTGATCTTTGAAAGAGGGACCTAAAGTTATGTTGTACCAGCGACCTGGCTCTGGAGCTGTGCTTGGCTCCTCCGTGCTGCTATTGTTGTTTCTCGCCATTTTCGAAGCTCAATTTATTTTTTATGAACCCAGAATTCTAGGGTTTTGGCGGTCTATTTGTATTTGCAGAGATGGTTAGGCGCGAGACGATAAGGGTAATTCGGTCATTTGCGGTTTATTGAACGCCGAGTTTTGTAACCAAGGTCCTGTTTCGCTAGGCCAAATACTTTTCAGAAGATATCATACCATATATATATATATATATGAGATAATTCAATTCATACATACGTGACGATCTATAATTAATCTATTTATCTTAAATTAAATTCAATAAAAAATTTCCTTAAGAAAAATAGTTCAACTATTTTGTAAAAGAGAAAAAATAATTTGACAAATCGAGAATTTTATAACAAAACACAAATAAATTGACCTTAGTGTTTTAATAGGTTATTAGAGCACGTCTAATAGTGCTTAAATGAATAGGAAAGGTCTCATATTTGCTAAAAATGAGCAGTCTCATATTTATTTAGTCATTATAAAAATTAAATAAAGTGAAGGTGTTTAGTCCGATTTTATTTATAGTTATTAATGATTTCACATGACAGATTATATTAAAAAATAATAACAAAAGAGAGATTATAATAATCTTTTTAAAGTAGAGTTTGAAACTCATTGTTGAAAGAGAGAGTCTTTATTTTTCAAAAGTTATTTTATGAGACGTGACGCCTATATATTACTGAAGTGAAATCCTTTAAAGTGGAGTTTAAAACTCCTCGTTATAGATGCTCTTAGGTAAAGACCTTTTTTTTTTTTTTTGTACTTTCCAGATGCTCTTAGGCCTTCATGACTGGCTTTTGTTAATTTGTCCAATGTAGCCTGTTTATATTCTTTTTCCCCTTCGACAATTAAACTCATCAACTCTGACACAGAAATTTCACCCTTTGTTGGATTGCTTCGCAAATAGAATTCTAATCTTCACTATCCCCTTTTTTAATTAAAAAAAAATAAAGGAAACAGCACAAAGAATAAAATAGATGATTTTAATTCACTAATGATAGGTAAGTATTTTAACACTAATTATTTAGTACTATTCTTATTTGTATGAGTTATTAATTCGTAAGCAGTAATTCAATTTAAACATTATCTTTTTGGCACTATAAATAACTTAAAAGTGGACACCTACATATCTCCCGACACAACACAATAGTTTCATTTTTAAATTAATGAATGACCTAGAGCGAGGCAGGATAGAGAGAAAATTATTAATGAATTTTCCTTTTTTTATAACTTTTATTCAAAGTTATTTTCAAAACATTTTATAATATATAGAAAATAACTATCATTTTATTCACTCGATTTGATATTGTTGGTGGAAAAATTAGTATTATAAAGAGCTATTTCAAAAGATCATTTATTCTACATCGATTAACTAAAATTTTTTATTTTATGTTTATATAATATTATTGTAAACACTTTATCTTTTGTATCTATGATTATAATTAGTGACAGACTCAAGCAATAAGGCAAGAAATATAAAATTATGATCCGTACAGATCATCCTGGTACAAGGTTATCCAGACTTGATGCTATGAGATCTACACCGACTAACATAGACCCAGCCTAGAACAATAGAGCCCACAGTACATAGTCCACCGAGACAAGCCAAAATCCATGTCTGCACGGACTAAAATAGGCTCAACCAAGAACAAGGCCCATGGCCCACGGTTTGCTGAGGTAAACCAAAGCCTCGGTTTATACAAACCTAGCAACTAGGCTTGTGCAAAATCGAACCGAAATTAAAAATCGAACTAAAATTTTGACAATTTGATCTATTCGGTTCGGTTTTTTCGATTCTCGATTTTTTTAGTTCGGTTCTTTTGGGTAATTTTGATTTCATCGGTTCGGTTTGATTCTTAAAGAGTGAAAATTGAAAGAACCGAACCAATCGAAAATGATGACATCATTTTAGGACTTTTATATATAAAAAATAAAAAATATATAGAATTTCGATTAATTTAATTTTTTGATTCGCTTCTATACAAATATCGATTTTTTCGGTTCCGTCCCTATAAAAATTTTAGTTCGGTTCGGTTTTGAAAATTTTGATACTTCGATTTTTGGTTCTTTCGATTCGGTTTGATTTTGGACCGAATTGACCGGTTGAACAGCCTTACTAGCAACTTTGAACCATGGTCCACATGGACTTGTTGCCGAAAAGCTTCCAAAAGCTTAATTTTCCTATTTGAACTCTAACTCCTAATCTTATTGAAACTCCCTCTCTTCTGGACGAGAGAACTGCCCATTAAACCTACAAATTCCCCCTCTGAGGCAAGAATCAAGGGGGATTCGAATTGAGAATTAAAACCCCCAATTCTAAGAGTCTAAGGCGAAGACTCCAAAGCAAGATTCGCTCTACTAGTCTTAAGCCCACACCAAAATAATCATTCTTTCAAGACCTTACAATTGTCTTGTTGCTTGGTGCTAACTACAAGGTAAGATATGAGGCCTCCTTTATTTTTCATCTTCATTCATTCCATTTCTGTCATTTCTATAACGGAGGATCTACTGAGATTAATCGACATGTAAAGAGGTTTTATGTAATCCTCACATCGATTATAGAAGTAGGTTAATGTTTTAAATGATTTTCATCATATTTTGATCATTCATTAATAGTTTTAATCATACCAATTTTCTATAACTGGCATATGAAATTGCACGGACTTATTTTGGTGAATTCTAAGGTCCACATGTACTAATTATTTGAATATGTGCATGGTATGTGGTCTGTACAAATGTATGTTCGATAATGGTTTTATGTTCATTCTCTGTACCTTGTTTTAACATTCTATTACATGTTATTGATTTGTATTTATGCTTGTTTGGTATGTCTAATAATTATTCTATATCTTAATATGCATATCATTGATGTTCCGAAATTAATTATCAGTCCGCACGAACTCCCTTTCACGAGGAGTGTAGTCTGTATGGATATATGTTTTAAGAATGTGTTTCGTATGCTAGTCTGCACAAACTCCCTTTCATAAGGCATGTAGTTTGCATGGATATGTATTTTATGTATGTGCATTTTATATAACAATTCGCATGAACTCCCTTTCATGAGGAGTGTAATCCATACAAACACGTGTTTTGAAGTATAGTTCATATGGATTTAATCATGATAAAGTCATGTTCTTCTTTTTCATGATGAATCTATTACCCTCGTATTTATAACAATTAATTGCACATACCATGATCATTTATAGTACGTTTATTAAATGTTGTTATCAATTCATTTGGTACTGTTATTTGGTCCTCACGGACCTTTGTTTGTGTTACTAATCACTTTCTCTTAAGTTGTGATCACCGCTATTGGATATGAGGTCCAAATGAACGGAGTAGTTAAAATAGATTGTAGTCTACATGGACATAGTCCAAGGGCTATACCGAGTCCGCATGACCTTGCCGATGTAAAAATGGGATCAATTATTTTATATGTTTATTTGGTTTTATACCTTTTATTCCTTTTGTTTATTTTAGGTTGTAATAGGTAGTTTAATAACTTGTTTTACGCGTAAAAAGCTTAACCTCACATTAATGATTTTTCTATCTAATTAATTGGTGTTTTCTTAATAAAATAGTTTTCATTTTTCCTTAATAAAAGTCACGTAGAAAATGTATTTCAACAAAGGCTAATCAATCTCCTAGAAATAGGAATTGGCAATTACCGTCAATTCCTATGAAATTATGGATAATTGTCAAATAACTAACAACTAATGAATGATCCGATTTATGGATGTTCAATTTACATTTATGCTTTGTTGTATATTTTGACTACCACAATTTTTTTTCCTTGTGTGAAAAGGTGACATGTATGCTTTTAACTAAAATGCTTGCTTGCTTGCATGATACAGGACTGATAAACATTAGAATATAAAGGAAGGTATATTATTAGGGTATAAATAAGCTCTGATTTTGAACCTTTTCTGGGCAAAAGATCAATGGTCCTAGCTAGGCGGCGACTCTAAACACTAACCATCTCATTCCGAGTACATAAAAAATCTATAGTAGTGACTTTATTGGGCACTAAGAATTGAATACGAAACTACCCAAATAATATGCCTTGTAATATTCTAATTTTTATTAATCCCATACATTTCATCCTATATAAAATGTATCCCTTTTTACCTTAGATGGTGTAGCAAACTATGAATCCATTTTTCATTCAAGAATGGGGAATTGCTAACATATCCATCACTCACAAGCATCATACCTTTAGGTATATGAAATTGTGAACTAACTAGTCGTTATTATCCTTGATTGGAAAGACCTATCAGGAGAGACCCTCACTTGTGGGAGCCGTGAAAGCCTTTTCAGACCAAACCATGAAGGCCATATAGTTAAGCTTAGCAATTTCCTTTAGTTGTATGACCTTAAGTGTTTTGTGATTATATTATGATTACTATATGGGCTTATTACATTTAACCTTATTTGGTGTAGGGCCAAGCCCATTGTACCTTTTATCTGGAATGGGCCCAGCCTAATTTTATTTCCCTAACCTAATTTCACCTCAAATTAGACTAAAATATTATAGGCCATTATCTTCGTATGCGCTTTAATTACAAGAGGTCATTAGGCCCAATTAAAGCCCATAATTCGAACCTATGTGTCCCTTATTGATGCTTAGTAACCCCACCTAGGAAAGGAATGGCTTGACCACATGTGTGGGAGAAATAAGGTTGGAAGGCTTATTGCTTATGTTTGTCCATGCTGCAACACGTATATTCCATACATCACATGCATACCATGCATCATGCAACATCAGTATATTAATCATGCATCATAATCTAATCCCTTATTTTATAGCCATCATTGATCCCTCATTCACAACTTAGTGGAAGAGAGTAGGCAAGTGCTTTTACAAAACAATAATCAAGCACTAATCCACCTAAGAGAGGAACCATGTCTATGAACAAATTCGTCACTAAGTCCATGCTGATAAAGGCCATGGGAGAGATGGAAAGAAGGATAATGGTAGCATTGTCCAACATGCATGCTCAAAAAGAAAGAGGCTAAACTTCTGTATCTCACAAAGAAAAGGAGGTGGTAGATGAAGTAGATGATCAAGTGTCCGATGAAAATATCCCTCTAGTAAAAAATGCTTACAATAAGGTCCCTCCACCTAAACAAATCGAAGATGGTCAGATCAAGAAGCTAAATAAGAAGATGAAAGCTATGAGTCGACTTGTCATTGAGGGGAACAACACTAATCTAAATGACATCAACCTGAGGCTAGATCATACCATGTCTCACAAATTCCAAATGCCAGACCTAAGCAAGTTTGATGGCACCACTGACTTAAGGACCCACTTGAAGCAATATGCTATAGCCATGCAAGCCACTAGCCTCTCATAAGATCAAATAGTGAGCTTGTTTAGTATGTCTCTTACTGGCCAAGCTTTGGATTGGTATCACTACTAGGAGAGAAGAGTTAAAGAAGATTGGGTTAAACTGGCAAGGGCCTTTAGTAGATAATATTCTAATAATGCCAGCATTGAGGTGACTTTAAAAAATGTTGAATTAGTGAGATAGAAACCTTTTCAGACTATCTCAAATGATGGAGGGCTAAGGTGTTGAAAATGAGAAACAAGCTCGATGACATTTACTAGATAAAGACGTTTATCTAGAATGCTAATGGCTACATGAATAGTAAGCTCATGGCCAAGGGCATTACTACTTAGGAGTAGCTGAAAAATATTGGCATTGACTTAAAAATGGCCTATCAGAGCAAATGATTCATAAGGATAGGCAGTTTAAGCTATTTAAACAACAATTTTGGGGACACCACTAAGACTGCAGATGTGAATGTTATCCAATGTAAGCACTACTCCAATCTAGGGAAGTCTTTTGTCCTGGTGTTTAAAAAAGCTAGTAAAAAAAGGCAAAATACAACCTTTGCAACCTCAACCTTAGAATGGTCCTCTGCCTCCTAGCATGATTAGTATTGCACTTACCGTTAGAGAACAGGCCATCTTATAGACAATTGTAAGCTCCTCTGAAAGGTTATACAAGATTTAATTGACATTAAGAAGATACGAAGTCCAAAAGCTTAGTCAAACCCTCTTCCTAAACATCATCAAACCTCATGTCTTCTCATGTCCAGACTACCTAAAGAATATGTGCTAAAAAATATTTACGAATTTAATAATAAGATAAGTGAGGGTGAGAGCAAGCACGGCCATTCTCATGACTGGCTTTTGGAAGAGTAAGAGTGAAAATGAGCTTAGGGAGAGCAAAAGTTTTTGGGATAGATCTTTTGATGAGGATCTTAAAGAGGGTAAGAGAGAGCAAATTTAGGTTGAGGGAGAAACGGTGGAAAAAGTTGAGAAAAATAGTTAGATCCTCTCTAAAAAAAGAGACTGAAGCCAAAGAAGATGAGACTGATAGGGTACTTAAATAGTTGAAAAAACTAGGCCCACATTAGCATATAGGATTTGTTGATGTCCTTACTATCCCATAGACAAAAAGTAGATGAGGTCTTGGGATAGTTTTTAGTATCTGCCACTACTAAACCTAAAGAGTTAGTCTAAGTTATGAAAATCGAGAAAACTAGGGTTATCACATTCTCATATGAGGACCTACCATTAGAAGAAAGAGAATACAATCATCCACTTTTCATCAAAGTTGAGGTGAATTGGAAAAAGAAGAGGTGTGCTATGGTAGATGATGGTTCATCATTATGTGTATGCCCAGTCAAAATTCTAGCAGGTTTGGGTATCAAGAAAGAAGATTCAGTGCCCTCTAGTATCACCATTAAAGCTTATGATGACACACAAAGACAAGCCGAAGGCTTATTCACTACAAAGGTCTAGGTGGGGCCCATTGTTAATAAAGTTGAATTTACAGTTATTGATATCCCAACCACTTTCTCAGTACTACTTGGTCGGCCCTAATTCCATAAGTTAGAAAGGATCCCTTCAACTTTGCACCAAATGATCAAGTTCCCCTATGAAGGCAGTATAATCATAATCAAAGCAGAAGTCGATCATGCAGTGCCTACTCTTGCCATTGTAAACTACCCATTCAGTGGGTTCTATGTTGTTCGAATATATGAATATTATATGGACCCCACAGTGCCCAAGATCATGAAGTGAATGAACTTTTTACCTGAAGCTGGTCTAGGCAAGAACCTTTAGGGGATAACAGAACCATTACCGATTAAGAGCCAAAAAGACACTAGAAGACTAGGGTATGACCCAAGTCTAGAGGAAAACTATAAGCAGAAAGGGAATAGCTTAGATGATCACTTTGTGAAGCAAGGGAAGACCAAGTATGATGGGACCCAAGAGCCAATGGTAATAGCTAGTTGCCACAAGCTTGCATTCAAGATATTTACAGATGTCATAGATTGGGAATCAGAAGACCTAAAGCATGTTTAACAATGGGAGGAAGAGATTTTTCCCACCTTTGCAGCAATTGAAAAGATCTATCTTGTAATGCCCGTCCACCAGGGCTCTAAGAATAGCACTCGAGACCCAAAAAGGGCACTCAGTGTGTCAGATCACTAACACGAGACCCGATTCAAGGCACATTTCCCAATAAACTTCACGTGCTTGAAAAAGGATGAAAATGGCCTCAATAAAATTTTTAGCGGAACCAATAAATTAATTTAGGCTATACGCTAGCAAGTCATGGGCTTAGATCGAGTCAGGCTGAGAATGACTCGGGATGTGCTTGGGTGGACCCAAAAATAGTGGATCCTGAAGTTTAAAAATTGTACTGAGTTCAATGGTGAAGGAATTTTTAGAATCGGAGGTCGTTTGCAAATTTTCGTGAGTTTTTAGATTTGGCATGCAAATCGAGGCAGTCTGAAAACTGTCCTATCGAAGGAATTGGACCACGAAAATTTATGAGCATGTAATTAGAATTTAATAAGGAATTTTAAAACAAACAGCACAATTTTTCAACATTGTTTGGGATTTTTTAGGTTTTCAGCAGAACTATAATTTTCCCGAAATTTTGCTAGCCTAGTTTTCGATTAGGCTGTGAAATTTTACAGGCCTCTAATTGAATGTATTTTAGGATTTTAGAAACCAATGAAATAATTTTTTGAGGTCCGAGCAGCTGTATAAAAATTTTCGAAGTTCTATCACGAATCGAGTTATTGCAAAACGCTCGATTTTTAATCGGGTATTTCCCAATGGAATTTCACTACAAAATTTTGTAGGCATGAAATTGGAGTCAAATGATGAATTTAGGAATAAATGGAGCATTTTTTTGGTAATCGTGTGATTTTAAAAAAATCTTCGAATTTAGTAGCCCCTATGTTCGGGAATTCAAATTTTGGAGTACTCGGGAACTCTGGAACACGAACCGAGGTTGCTCCAACCTTTTCCAGCC
>CANXYI011831306.1:0-16617 GCA_948208565.1 Hura crepitans
ATATATATATATATATATATATATATATATATATGCATGCACACACACATATATATATGTATACATATATGTGCACATATATAAATGTATACATATATGTGTATATATAAGTATATATATATATAAAAAAAATTTCTGTAACCAGTTCGATTAACCGAAATCGATGGACTTTAAAGTTCAAAATCAAAATCGGTAACCGAAAAATTCACTTATAAAAAAATCGATCCGGATTAATTGATTCGATTAACCGCTAAAAATGGTTCAATTTTGAACCAATTCAGCGGTTAATCAAAAATTCGATTAACCGTGAATAGCCCTACTATTAAGGCCCAAAAACTTCTCTAAAAATGTTATGAAGCCTACCTAGCCTATGTGATCAACACGAATGTTTCCAACTCTGAGCTCGAACACATTCCTATTATATCTGAATTCCCTAATGTTTTCCCTAAAGAGCTGTTAGGGTTGCCACCTCAAAGAGAGCTTGACTTTGAGATTGAAGTATACCCTAGTACAGCTCTAATCTCCATTGCTCCCTATAGAATGTCACCTATAGAGTTGAGGGAATTGAAAGGTTTGGTTGCAAGAGTTGTTAGAGAAAGGGTTTATTTGACCTAGTGTGTCACCCTAGGGAGCCTCTATACTATTTGTAAAGAAGAAGGATGGGTCACTCCGATTATATATTGATTATAGGCAGCTGAACAGAATGATAGTGAAGATTAAGTACCCTTTTCCCAGAATATATAACCTTTTTGACCAGTTGAGAGGGGTAAGAATGTTTTCTAAGATTGATTTGAGATCTGGGTACCATCAGCTAAGAATTAAAGAGGTTGACATACCCAAGACTACTTTTAAAACCTAGTATAGGCACTATGAGTTTTTAGTGATGCCATTTGGGCTCACTAATGCTCCAGTAGCTTTCATGAATAGGGTGTTTTAGCCATATTTGGATCAATTCATAGTGGTGTTCATAGATGACATCTTGGTATACTTTAGTAACCAGAAAGAGCATGAACAACATCTCCGAGGTGGTATTATAGATTCTTAGGGAAAAATAGTTGTATGGTAAACTCAACAAGTGTGAGTTTTGGCTAAAATAAGTTGCCTTTTTAGGCCACATAATGCCAGCTGAGGGAATCAGAGTGGACCCTAGCAAGGTGAAAGCAGTGTTAGAGTAGGAACCACCTAGGAATGTTATAGAGGTGAGGAGTTTTCTAGGGCTAGTTGATTACTATGGAAGGTTTGTTAAAGGATTTTTTATTGTTGCTACTCCCCTGACCGGACTAATCAAGAAGAATGTGAAATTTGTGTGGGACAATTAGTGTCAAGCTAGTTTTGATAAGCTAAAATAGATGTTGATAGAGGCCCCTATCCTAATTTAGCCAGAATAGGGTAGAGAATTTGTGATAAACAGTGATGCCTCATTGAATGGGTTAAGCTGTGTTTTAATGCAAGATGGGAAGGTGGTAGTTTATGGCTCTAAGCAGTTAAAGCCACATGAGAGAAACTACCTGACACATGATCTGGAGCTAGCTACTATTGTATTAGCTTTAAAGATCTGGAGATATTATCTGTATGGTGAGAAGTGTTATATATATACAGATCATAAGAGCTTGAAATACCTCTTACATAGAAAGAGCTGAATTTGAGACAAAGGAAGTGGCTAGAACTAATTAAGGATTACAATAGTATCATTTACTATCTTTCGAGGAAGGCCAATGTTGTGGTTGATACTTTGAGCAGAAAGTTCATGGTGACCTTAAAGGCTATGAATTTTAAATTATAATATACCTAGAGAAATGCCATATTGGTAGAGTTGTAAGTACGATTAGACTTCAGACACTAAATCAAGGAGACTCAAATGAAAGATGAGTAGATGATTCAAATGATTAGTAAAGTTAAAGAAGGGAAGGCTATAGGATTTGAGTTGTTAGAGGATAGGTATTTGTACTATCAAAATAGGTTGTGTGTACCTAGTATAGATGACTTGAGAGTATAAATACTTAGAGAAGCACACGAGGCTCCTTATTCCATGCATCCAGGGAGCATAAAAATGTATCTAGGATTGAAACCCCTATATTGGTGGCCTAGTATGAAGAGAGATATAGTAGAATTTGTGGCTAGATGTTTGACATGCCAGCAAGTGAAGGCTGAACACCAGGTTCCTTTTGGGTTGCTACATCCTATAGTAATACCAAAATGGAAATGGGAAAAAGTGACTATGGATTTTGTGGTAGGATTGCCTATGATTAGAAGTAAGTGTGATGATGTGTGGATAATAGTAGATAAATTGACTAAGTCAGCTCACTTTATTCTTATCAGAATGGATTATTCTTTAGAGAAGTTGGCCAGACTATATATGGATCAAATAATTAGATTGCACAGTGTGCTAGTGACTATCATTTCTTATAGAGATCCCTATTTTACTTCCAGATTTTGGAAGAAGTTATAGGAGGCCTTAGGCACTAGGTTGGCTTATAGTATAACATTTCACCCTCAAATTGACGGGCATTTAGAGAGGGTGATATAGATATTAAAGGACATGCTACAAGGATGTGCTATTAAGTTTAAGGGTAGATGGGATCATTATTTGTCTTTAAAAGAGTTTGCTTATAATAACAGCTACTAGTCCAATCTATGAATGGCACCATATGAGGCACTCTATGGTAGATAGTGTAGGACCCCCTTGTGCTAGAGTGAAGTGGGAGAAAGGAAAATTGTTAGTGTGGAATTAATTAGAGATGCTAAAGAAAAGGTCAAGGTAGTGAGAGAAAGGTTGAAGGCAGCAGTAGATAGATAAAAATCTTATACTGACCTGAAGAGGAAAGATATCGAGTATGCTGTAGGGGATAAGGTGTTCTTGAAGGTCTCTCCTTAGAAGAAAATCTTGAGATTCAGTAAAAAAGGGAAATTGAGTCCTAGATTTATCTAGCCATATGAGATCACAAAAAGAGTCGGGCCTTTGGCATATAGGTTGGCACTACCTTCTGAGTTGCAATAGATCCATGATGTCTTCCATGTTTTCATGCTCAGGAGGTATAGATCAGACCTTTCACATGTAATTTCAATGTCAAAGATTGAAGTGTAGCCTGACCTAAGCTATAAAGAAGAGCCAGTTTAGATTTTAGTTTGAGAAGTGAAACAGTTACGAAATAAATCCATACCCCTAGTTAAGGTGTTATAAAGGCATCATAACACAAAATAGGCTACGTGGGAAATAGAGGAGTTGATGAAAGCTCAATATCCTCAGCTATTTACTTAAGGTAATTTTGAGGATGAAATTTAATTAAGAGGGGAAGAACTATAACGCTCATGATCTAAAGCTCTGTGAATAGTGCCATAAGGCCTAGGACATGTGCCGAGGTTGCTAGGTCACTTGCACATGAATCGAGGAAGTGGTATTGGCCATGAAACTTCAATGGGCTCTAAAATGATAAAAAGGCAAAATAAAAAAAATTAGTAGAACCAATAATTGAAATTAAGAAGTAAGGAATGTATCTGAGCAATAAAAAAATTTAGGGCCGAGATAGACCCGAAAAGGTGCCCGAATGGACCTAAAAATAGTAGACCCTAAACCTTAAAAATTCCACTGAGTCTATCGGTAAAAGAATTTTTGAAACAGGAGGTCATTTGTAAGTTCTCAAAATTTTTGAGGTTGGCATGCAAATTGAGGTAGTTAAAAAATTATCCTATCAATGAAATTTGGCCACAAAAATTTACGAGTAGCTAAAGGGAATTAAAATAGGAATTTAAAACAAATGTCATAATTTTTTAAGTTTAAGCTAATTTTTATGAATTTTTAAAGTTTCCCAAAGAAATCATAATAATTTGGGAAAGTTCAGGACCACCTACTACATGGCAAGGTGGACCCCACATCATGCCAAATGGCCATGCAGGCTACCAAATGGCATTTGGCCAAAGACAAGTGGAATTCCACTTGTTTGAGCTAAAGCCATTTTCTTTACCATTTCAGCCTACTATTGACATTGCATCTCCACCAAAATCCCTATAACCTTCTAATCCAGCCACCATTTAAGCTAATTCTAGTTCCTAAAAATCCTTCTATATGTCAGACATCATGGGAACAAGAATCACGTCAAAAGTAATAGCCAATTGTGAGATAAAATTTAATGAAGGAGATATATTCTAGACTATCTAGAATAGGGAGAGTAAGGTGAGTTTTGAGAATTTCCTCCCTTTCCCTCCTTTTCTTTGGCTACTAAACTATGCTAAGAGGTACCTAAGACTTATGCATAGTTGTATTTGTGGCATTGGTGGCAATTGGAGGCCAAATGGGATCTTATGAAGGGGAGAGGTGACTATTATGGTAGTTTATCTAGTGGGTGCACTTAAGGAATTTTCAACTTTTCTTCTAAGGTATTTGGACTTCAGCCTTTTTCTCATGATTTTGAGAGTATGGGGTAGTTCATCTTCAATTAGGGGGCTAGAAAATCACAATTGAGATTGATTACATCCTTTAAAATGCTAATTTCCTTGAGTCTTTGTTGGAATTCAACTTGTTATTATGAGTAAGTGTGTGGTCTCCTTCATTTACTTACTAGAATTGTGCCTATTCAAGGTGATTTATTTGAAACTCTTGCTTCCTATGTTGAATTGGGATGGTAATTGGCATGTTAGGTGTGAGTAAAAGGTGCATTTGGGCAAAGAAAGTGCTATGGAATGTGTTTTTGTGTGTGTACCTGTGAGCTAATTGATGTAAGTTTAATCAAATATTATGTGTGCCTTGGTAAATTAGGTTGACTTGAGGTGTGTATGTGTGTAATTGGATTTATGGCACGTGAAAATAAGTGATTAGGTGCAAAGATTGGTAATTTGGCTTATCCCTTGTAATTACTTGAGGCAATTGGCATGGTTTGTTGGATAGTGCTTAAAATTCATTAATGGTATTAAGTATGTTATTGTGGATTGTTAGTATATTAAATGTGGTTAGGGAATTTGTCAAATGTAAAGGATAGAGTTACAATGATTTACACATGAATTTAGGCCTTGAAAAGAATAAGGAAGTATTGAATTAACCTAACAAGTCAAGCATGAAGTAAAGACATAAAAGAAAATGTTAAGTATGCCTTTGGAAGTCTAGTAATATATCATGTAAATGGCTATGGAATTGACCCAATTTAAGGGCTCGAATGCCCATAAATTGGCCATGGACTTGGCCTAGTATAGTTGGCCTTGTGCCCAAGAAAACAGTCTTGAAAGAACCTTGAAAATTGAGTTAGATTTTGACTTAAAACAGTCCCAGAAGTTTGGTTTCAAAGGTGGTCGAAATGACCTATAACTGTCTAGTTGACCTTTACCTGAACCAAAAATGTCACTGGACAAGAAAAATTGTTTCTTTAAGTAAAAATGCCATGAAAATTTATGATATATGATAGTATAATTTAGTAACCAGAAACTTGAAAATTTTTCTAAGATTTTACCTAATAGGGCCAAAAAAATGGTTGTACTAGTCCGGATAAAAATTTAAAGTATTTGATAAAAATTCTAACTGTCTATTTTTGGGATCTAAATATTATAAGAATATTTTTGGTTAATAAATTACATTAGAATTAAGTAATTTGGCCCATTGGTTAGACACCCACTGGATGGATTGATTGGTTAACTTAGGGTTTTGTAGTTGCTAATTTCTTTGGTGACTGGAGAGGTCTACGGACTGATCTCTATTATGTCACCTCGCCATTGAGATTATTTAATTAGTGGCTAGAGAGGTCTGCTGACTGATCTTCATTATGTCACCCAAATATGCATAATTGATTATGGTTGGGGAGGCCCACGGGCTAATCTCCTTTATGTCGCATAATATTTTATTGTGTCTAGAGAGGCTATGGTTGATCTCAGAGGTCTACGGACTGATCTCCATTATGTCACCTGGCCATTGAGATTATTTTATTAGTGGCTAGAGAGGTCTGCTGACTAATCTTCATTATGTCACCTAGATATGCATAATTGATTATGGTTGGGGAGGCCCACAGGCTGATCTCTTTTATGTCGCACAATATTTTATTATGTCTAGAGAGGCTATGGTTGATCTTCATTATGGCACACAGGTTGGTGCAGTGGAATTAGTCTAGAATGAGGACCACTGCACTAGATATTTCCCTCTAGATCTAGTGTCTTAAAGTGCTGTCTCTCTAGTCGGGCCAATGAAATAAATTAACTAATAAGCAGATTAAGTATTAAGCATAAAGTCTTGAGACTTAATTAAATGATTTCCTTAGTAAATAATAAGAGGATAATAGGAAAGGCAATCTGGTAAATTTTCCACAGACAAGTGAATGATAAAATTTTTGGAAGGCATTCTCATTTACAATGGTGAAACTGGTTCCAAATGATAAATTGAAATTAAAAACATATATTTCAGGCATTAAAATATCTTAGGGGCATATTAGTAAGTTGGCATCTTAATGAATAATTAAGGCATTTAATTAAGTAATTTACACCTTAAACTGTATAGGAAAGCTAATAACAACATATCATAATTGAACTACTTAAGTTCACCATTGAGTATCTCATATACTCAGCGTACCTATTTTGGTGCGCATGTACACAACAGTAGGAACTTGCCAAGTAGAACATGAGGACAATAGTTTAGAGGACCCTAAAGAAGGTTAATGTAATTATTGCATAGTTTATCATCCATGTACATAAGTAGAGGTAAAGCAATACTTATATATAAATTGTGGACATGTAAAGTAATATAAGTTAATTACTTAGTACCTGTGAATATAAGTAGAGTATGTATATACATGTGAGTGTGATGAATGTATAGCTATATATATATGACTTGTGATGAATGATATGAACCTGAGGCTTTATATGTATGTCTGATTTATCTATGGCCTAAGGCCTACTTTTGTTGTGTGCTTAGGCTGAGGATAGGATTAAAATAGGGGATTAGATGGGTTCAGGTGTAGTGAATTGGTTATAGAAGTGTTAAATAGGTTTGATAAAATTTTGGGATAAGACCTGAATAGCTGTTATGCTGCCAAAATTTCTAGTACTTGAATATGACCCATAATCACCTAAGTTGGCATATTGGTATAACTAAACCCTGACAAGCTATAAACCCTAAGTAAGGTGATTTGGTAAATAAGTGTAATAAATGACTTAATTAAGATATGTTCAGGATATAGGGTGTATATATTAGCCAGAAGCAGGTGCACCACCTATAGAGTCTTCGAGGGGATTTAGTTGGGGGTGTTACAAGTTCACAAGGTTTAAATACATGAATATTACCTTAATACATGAGCTTTAGGGCATATTTCTAACATTAACTATGCTCTCACCTTGCCTGCTTCCCTTTCTTCCTTTTTGTTTTCTGATTTGCCTCAATAACAGTTGTTGTAGCCATATTTATCGAGAATCATAGTAGGTCTGCCGCTCTCAATCGCCACCTTCCAACTTTTGTATATCTATAAATTAGCCAATGAAGAATTTGAAGTTTAATTTGTCCATTTTTTACAATAGCAAAGTTAATCCCTTACCAAAGACTTAATGAACCCCGCTCCTTCCTCTCTTTAGCACTTAGAAAATTTTAATTTTCTTATAAAACTCCCAAAATTTGAGAGTTTCTCTAATTACAACTAACTTAATTTGCCTTTTATTCCCTTGAATTGAAAACTATGATCAGCAATTCATCCTTTAATAGTTGCTTCACCCATAAATTCTATGGTTGCTCCTAATTTGGCCTTTCTATCATTCATCTTTCTCTTGTTCCCCTGCTCTTCCTTTTCTCAATTTTTTCACCTTCCTATTTCCATTCTCTTTTTATTTATTATTTTTTCTACTTACAAAGGGAAGCTCCATTGTCACCTTTTTCTTTATCATTGTTCTTCCCGTGCCGTCTCTCTTTTGGCTACCACCACACTTCTTTCCTTCTTTCTTTTCTTTTTTCTTTTTTTCCCTGATCCCTTTCCCTTTTTTTTATTCTCCTTTTTTTACTTAATGTATGGCTACCATAAATTAAGTAACAAAAATATTTTGAATTTTTCATTTTTTAACCCTTAATATTTTAAATTGTTAGAATTTTACCCTTTTTTTTTTCTCTTTTTTAGTTATTCCATTCTTTAAAATTTATAACTTGTTTTTAACCCACCCTAGGAAATCCTAATTTTGATCTAATAATTCCTTTTTTAATATTTAATCAGCTTATGAAATTCCCATTTCAATTTAAGCAAAAACACTTGAATTTTGACTCAATTTATGATAATACTACTCTGCTTAATGAATTCTAAATCTAATGTTTAAACCACTTGAAACTCTAATTTTGAGTAAAGTCTTAGCCCATTAATATTTTCATAATAATATATGTATGTCTCTTTATTCCAAATTAGAAATTTTTGTGTACTTTAAGAAGCATAATACACATCTCGAGGAAATACTATTTATAAGTTCTAGGGTTTTTTGGATGTTAGATTTCTTCCCCTTTTAAAAGAATTTTGTCTTCAAAATTCCACTTGAATGCATATCCTTATAAGCCATAACTTCCCCCCTTAAAAATATTCTTTAGCTTTCTTTGTTATACTAAGCCTATTGTCATTATTTGAGCACATCCAACATGACAAACCCATCACACTTCTATCTTGCTTCTCAGATCCCTATAACAACTCTTTATTATGGTTAACACTATATAACCAGTTTTATCTATACATAAGAGTCTAGCTCTTCTCCTCGCTTTTATCTAATCTCTATCTTTATGTTTTACATCTTAACTACTTATCTCTTCTTTAGTCTTTAACTCATATAGGTATGTCCCATTAAATTTTCCATTTAGTTAGGGCAACATGCATATTCATGTGATTTGACTATGGTTCTGCAAATTCAATTGTATAAAGGATGGTTATGTTACATGTTCATGTAGATTTTCATGATGATGTTTAAATGATGTAATGCATAGCCCAGTCCTCATGTACTATGTTTTAATGAATCTAACCCTTGATATTAGGGAAAATCAATAGGTACACTATGAGCATCAGACTCTTTCACTCTAAGTGATGTATTTGCAGTTACCTTTATCTTAATCTTTGCTATTACATCTAAATATCATATCACCAGCTTTATACTTTCTGATGAAATCCCTCTATATACTAATTAATTATTTGCCATAGCTATAATCCAAGTGGATTTTACCAACATAACTTATACCTTTACTTCTTATCAAGGTTTGGTATACTTGTCTTATCCTTATTTTGCCAACTTAAACAAAATAACTTATCTCATCCTAATATATACATTTATACCTTTCTTTACCCTAAGCCTTTGGTATCTAAACCATCATTATACCTTCCTTTTACACCTAGGAATGCCTAAATTGAAGCTTTGATCACACCAAATATGACACCCCATACCCGGTTTGATTTTCAAATCGAATAAAGAATATCACACAACCATAACCTGACTGTCTTAAATCCAATTTACTAAAAACTTTTTCCTTAATCTTATAAAACATAACTAGTTGAGCTATTTAGGATCTCGGTGTAAAATATTTTGATAGCATAATGGCTACCCATTAACACTAGCCTAAATTTTAAAAAAACTTGTAGAAAACACTTTTATATTCAACCACGTCATAATCCACCCCACCCTGATCTTCTTGATTAGCCATATCTCAAGACATACATTATGAAAATATTACATATGCATAATAAATTCATCTAGAGGTCTATATCAAAACATTATTAGTCACTCATTACCAATTATAATATTTGATCTACCATTCATACACAATTATTCTCTTATCAATTATCTATCATCATAATATAATCCAATAACACTTCATATTACAAAACCAAACTCAATAAGTTACAAACCAATACACACACATATATATACACATATATACTCATAAGTTTCAAAGGACCTTATATAGTATACATATAAGCTTTGGATCTATACACTAAGAGCTTAATACATTTTAAAGTAATGCAATACAAGAATCTCCTCTGATCTTTTTTCACCTTTTGAATCTTTCATCTTCTGTCCCTGATCCATATACTCCTAACCTATGCATCGCAAAAAAATATGATTTACTAAGCATAAAGCTTAGAAGTGTATCCAATAATATAATGCACATAATACTACAAGTAATATATATATTCATGATGTTTAACAAAATAAGAATATCTTCCACATTAAAATAAAATATGGAAGCATAGTTATTTAATAACATACACAACATAAAGTGATATGAATTCACATCCTAAAGGCATATGTTAACATTCATTTTTATAACATAAAATAATGCACCTAACATTATAAAGATAACATGGCATATATCACATGACAAGGATTTATGCTCACAAAATAGGCTCATGGCCACAAATTCCATACATATGATTCACATTGTTTAGTTTCCTTTCCTTAAGTTATCTATTAATTATTCATTGTCTTAGATAGGCTAATTCTTTAATTGCCCTTATATAAGAGACATTTACCTAATCAGACACCATAAAGGTCTCACACATTAACCTAAAGGTCAGTAGCACCGAAGTGCTTAACACATTAACTCGTAGGTTAATAGTACCGAAGTGCCCAACATAATGACCCATAATTTAGTAGCACTAAAGTGCCCGACACATTGTCCTATAGGTCAGTAGCACTGAAGTGCCTAACACTTTGAACTATAGGTCAGTAGCACCACAGTGCCTAACATATTAACTTGTAGGTTAATAGCACTAAAGTGCCTAAGCAGCTACTAATTTCCTTAGTTGACTCATCAACCTATCTAACCTAGGTTGCCTACATATATAGGCCATCACCATTTTACATTTGTTTTCACCTTTTTAAAGTAGTTTAAGTAGATTGTATTAATTATTTGGTTAATATATGACATTAAGGGGAAATCATGTTATAACACCCCTTGCCGAACCTAGTCATTGGACCCAAATGAGAGGTGGCACATTGTGACACCCTAAACTCAAACTGTTGCTAGCCTGAATTAGAGATGACATGTTAACAAGTTTACCTAGTTGTATCGTTATCTTATTAAAATCCTATTATGCATGTGTACACCATGAGCTTCTTGGGCCTATATGTGTGTCATTATGCACTAGATGTGCATGCACGCTACAAGTTAACATACATTTGTCAAGACAAAAATTTGATAGCATAACGGCTATACAGTCTCAAGTGCCAAATAAACCTATAGAAAATAATACTTCTATAACATCAGTCATCACAACTCCACACACTAGATCCACTTGATCTTCTAACATCATTATCATTAACATATGGTGATCTTATCCAAAGTTAATATCACATGCTTATTACATTTTATTAGGTATCATTTACATATCCATATTATGTAACACCCCTACCAAAATATACAATTTGTATTTCTAAAAGAGGGTTATGACTGCTATGCCTAACCTTGAAACTACACAACTTCTAAAAAGAAGTGTGCAAGACTTCCTCCCTTATTTTTATTGATATAGTTCCCACTTAGTAAAAAGAGTTTAAGAACATATAACCACTACAACTAATAAGGCAATTATAAACCTTAAGGTCTTTACACCTGTATAAACTCAAGGACATAACTAAGCCATCTTCAGTGAGGGAAGGGGTTAATTCGGGTTTTTTTGTTCTAAAAAAACATATCTCACAACCTATTAGCTCATTGTTAACTTAATCCTATACATATCACACATGTACATATGCACATATCACTTATAGCTTATTACACCTTACTGAAGAGGACACCCACATACCTCATATACCCAACTAGATTATAACTACATATCTACATAACTAAATTACATCTATATACATCTTTCCCTATCACTATTTATACATGCCATCTATATACTAAAAATCAAAAACATAAAAACAATGTACAATAGAAGGGGGCTTCACTACTCGAGACTTGATGCTTACTCTCTTTAATGAAGATGAACTGTACCGCCATAACACTTAACACTTTCAATCACTTACAACCTATGCAAGGCAAAACCAACACATTGAGCAAATATGCTCAGTGGTACTCTAGTATGTCTGTATCTCATAATATAGAAACTAGAGGGAAAAAGTTCAAGTAACATACATAAGGGTAACATGGGGTCCTGTATAGGCTGCCTAAATGCATATAATCTCAATCTTACAGTGGAATATAGTTCTTACCTCATGAAATGTGTGAAAAAATTATGGGTGTGTGTTAGCTTACTATGGCCAAGGTCAGTCATATGACATAGCTATGATGAATGTTCACTTACCTATAATTCTACTTGCGTAAATCAACATGCTTGGATGAACCTACCTTATTGAGTTATTTAGCTATAATCAAATTCAATTATGGTGTAACTATTTTGATTACATCAGGATTAAGTATATGAAGGTACAAATCTAGTATTATCAATTGTGTGGGTGTGCATGTGTCTATTTCTTACAGTGAGTTCATTCTTATACAATTTGTTGCATGCAGCAATGTAAGAATTTCTTTAGATTTATTCTAAAATTTATCATTTTAACTTGTTCTAGAGCCATAGGTAATACACTCCTAAAATAAACCTAAGAAAGGGTAAGCAGGCTTATAAGATAATAACTGTAAGCTAATAAAGCTGATAAATAGTTATAAGCTAATAAATATCTATAAGCTGATGAATATTTATGGCCTCGGCCACTATCACAGTGAATAGCTCATATGGCATTGGTGTCAAGCTGTAAACTATTGTAGATCTACATAATATCCCTTTTTGGTAGGCCAAAGCTACCCTAACTTAGTTTCTATAAAGTTACCTTAGGCTTTTGACTTTAGGCTCAATCTTTTAAATTCAGCAATATAATGAGATATGCATAATATTTTCATCTTTAAAGCTATGTACTCAGATTCTCTTAACTGTTATATTTGATTGACTAACATTTTTGAGACTGATAGCATTAGTTTAATTGTAATAGAGTTTCTTATATATGGTAGTCCCTTGTAAAGCTGACTTTTTTTTCTTTTTTGTAACTGAGTTTCTGAGATATTTTCTTAGTTCACTTGTATGTGTTCTTTGCTAACTAATAATTAACTAGTGAGTATGTCACTTGTAAGTACATAAGGTGCCTTAAACATCAATGCAACTAATAAAGCCTTGCTTTCATAATTTAATTACTTACTTATTTAATGTATGCGTAATAAGGTAAACATAAGTATGTTGTTCATATATAAGTGCTTAAGAATGCATATATTTTTGATACCATCATGTGAACATGTAAGCAAAGAAGTCAGCTAATTTATCATTGTAAAAATGAGTTATTTACTATAGGCAGATAACTCAAGCTAGATTTATTCATGAAACTAAAAAAATAATGAAACACATATGTTATGAGAACATCCATATCATTGCTTAATTATTTCACAAGGTCCTTGCTAGACATTCTTATACAACTACACATATCTTATACTTAAGTTAATATATTAACATCAAATGACTAACTCCTTAAGATGCATGGATGCCCCTTATCTAGTGCTTTTATGTGGCTAATTTTATCCACTAATATAACATGTATTTATATTGTAAGCATAAATGACTAAGGCATTATAAAAAAGAGCTAAGACACCTTAATGCATTAATCTCAGACTTAATGTGAGGTGTAACCATGCATGAGAGGTAACTGTATGGGTATGACCGATTATCACATCTATTATATACTACTTGGTTTTATAACTTAAGGTTGACATAAAAAACCACTTTTATTTTAGCCAGCTTAGGTTAAGTAACCTTGTTAAAAACATACACTATACATTAGTTCAGTTATGTCATTAAGTTGTTTTTATTTGCTAGTTCATGTTCTTTTGGACCACTATTTTTGCATGACTGCTATATTCAAACTATAATGGGCATGACTTGTATCTGGTCAACTATCTCTAGATCTTAGAAAAATTTAATCCCCTTTCTTCATGATGATTCCTCGATATATTTCTTACATCACATTATTCCCCACTAATATGCTACTATTAATAAATTATCAGCTAGTAGCTAATATGCATGACACTTATCCTACTTTAACTAATGTATTTATGGTGTTTGAGTACAAGTGACTTAAATATTGTGACTAATGCTTTTGTGACATGAGGCATATCCTAGGTGGCTAACTAAATGCAGTATTTAGGTATAAGGCATGAAAACATACACATAACTAACATATTATTTGAATCTTATATAGTAGTGAGTGTCAGATATAACTAGTATAGAAGTCTTTGTTCCTTTTTGGACTAACTCTAACTAAATTATCTGTAAGATTAATTTGATCTAAGAGATTTAGAGATAAGGGGCATATACTTGATATCTTTGAGTCTATGCATGCCAAGGTTCTCATTTTCTCCTTTCTCTTGTCTGGAGTTAGGTTCCTCCCACTTCCATCATTGGGTCATATTGATCTATAAATGGACTTAACCCCGCCATTTCATTAGCAGTTACATCCGCTGCACTAACTTGAACAATAGCTTTTCTGCTATCAAAACCTCCATATTCCAATCTATTTTCCCTCATTTTATGCCATTGTACCTTCTATAGTTGTCGAACTATCCAATTTTGATAAAGGCACCTCAATCAAATTCCTTACTAATTTCATAGTCCTCATAAGGCTTTTGCTATGGTAATTGATGTAGCATTTGTAACACCCACAAATCATGTTAAAAAGTGTGCTTGAAGTGTTAGGTCACCTTCATGAGGCTTGAGGCAGGGTGTACTTGTAACGCTCGTACATTGAGGCTTTAAGAATAATACCTCGAGACTTGAAAAGTGTGCCTGGAGTATCGGGTCACCTTTATGAGGCTCAGGGCAGGGTATACTAGCCATTAAACATTATGGGCTCAAAAACGGTGAAAATGACTTAATTTAAAAATTTAGTAAAACCAATAAATTATTTCAGGCCGTAATCTAGTGGGCTATAAGCTTAAATTGAGTCAGGCATGGAATGACCTAGGATGAGCCTAGACAGACATGAAAAAATCATACCCTAAAGGTTAAAAATTGTAATTAGGCCAATAGTGAAGGAATTTTAATTTTTTTGAGGTTGTTCAAGAATTTTTTGGTATTTTGGCAAAATTACAATTTTTTGTAATTTTTTGCTAGCCTATCTCGTGAAGGAATTTGGCCATGAAATTTTGTATGCCCCTAAATAAGGCTATTTAAGGATTTTAGAAACAAAAAGTAATGATTTTTTGTGGTCCAGATGAAATTTTAAAATTCCATGAAATTCTATCGAGAAATCAAGATTCCCGAAAATATGGTTCACCTACCTTCTAAAATAATTTTGCTGCAAAATTTTACAGCCATCTAATTAGGCTTAAATAAGGATTTTAGAAATAAATAACATAATTTTTTGACATCCAAGTGATTTTAAAAAATTGATTTTTAAAAATTCCCTAAAGTTGGTAGCCCTATTTATAAAAAAATTGAGTTTTGGAGGTAATCGGGTGCCGTGTTGCATGACCCAAGGCACGCCTATAGTTTTATATGAGACTTGACCATGCGGAGCCCAAGTGCTTGAGGAGGAGACACCTCATCCCCAACCACTTGCCACCATTTCCCTATCATTTTCTCCTTTTAAGCTGTCTATGTTGATTTTCAGCAAAAGATCCTCACTTTGGACGAATTTCTTCCCTATTTCTTCAGCTAAATCTTACTTAAAATGTGTATAAAATTGTAGAGGTTGGCAACTATGAATTACTGGTCACCATAGCTCATCACCCTCCTTGAAGAAAAGTCATCCAAGGCTCAAGTTCAACCAAGGTGGCGTGTGACTATAAATTTTAGAGATAAGTGATCTCTTTCTTTTTATGTATTAAGTCCAGTAGTTTCCCTTTCTAAGGTTTATTATATATTTAAAATTTCTAATTATGAGCTTATACTAAAGATAAGGGGGAGCTTTGTTAGAGGCATAAGGGAGGCTAAGACAAAATGAAGTCCTATCAATAAAGCTAAGGGAGAAGGGCTATTGGAACTTGGACAAGGTATGTGAATTTGATAAATTTCCAGTATGCCTTAGTTTCTTCTAGTGTAAAATTGTTATAATTGTAGTATGAACTTCTAAATTATAATAGGTATTATAGGTGTGTGCTTCGGTTGTGATGTGCGTGTGTGTGTGTTCGTGAGGTTAGATGCTAATTTTATTACATGAATGGGCTAAGAAGAGTGGTATCTATATGGCTATATGTGTCTTTTAGTTCTAAATTGTGCATGGAAAAAAGGAAATTCTGATTGTGTATGGCATGAAGATATTGGTATGAGTTGGTATTATGATGATGATATGTTTATATGATGACTAATATGCTGAATTGTGGAAATTATGTACATGTTTAGTGATTGCTAAATAAAGCTGAGAAGTTCATAGTATGTGATATGATGAATATGAGATATTGGATTAAGGAAGTATGTATAAAAGGTGTGTGTGATAAGTAAATGAATGCATGTATTGAGGGTTAAATTAACAAATAGTTCAAGTATATGTATAAACAATTTGTGGCCGAGACAATTGGTGAGTGAATGGCAAGTGAGGTGTAACATAAGGTAGATCCTTGTGCACTCTTGCTAGAAATAGATTAGTGATATGTGTAAGCATGGGTGGATGTAAATAATAGTAAGATAAGTGTATTGTAACATGGTGGATATATATATA
>CANXYI011831439.1:0-10366 GCA_948208565.1 Hura crepitans
GGAAGTGATCAGGCTTTTAGTGTTTTAATTTTGCCCCCAGTCTTTCCTTGACATGGGATAAATATACTTTCTTTTCTTCTAGATGATGACGATAAGTCATTTTAATTGAGATTGGTCTTTAGAATCTTTATCTCAAGGAAAATGTTTTAAGATTTTTTATTAGAACGATCAGGTCAATGATGACAACCTTTTTTTTTATAAGCAAGAGTCATGACTAACTGCCCTATTCCAGTGAATTTTTCGATGACATCATTAATTTTGCTATCATTAATTTCCCTATTGAAATAAGTCAAAACTAACTATTCCTGTATAATATACTTTTATGTTTTATTTTTGTTTTTTACAGATATTAAAATCTTGAAAATAGAAGTAATTCATGACTGACTACCTTCTTTATAAATTTTGAATTCTTGGTAATGTCTTTAATCTTGAAAAAAAAATTTCTCTTTTTTTAGAAAAATGTACATATTAAATCTTTGATGAAATTAATAAAAATAAATCATGCCTGACTTTTTCTTGATAATAGATTCCTATTTTTGGATTTTTGATAACATTATTAATCTCACAATCAGAAGCGTGTCATGACTGATGACTTCTTTTATAAATTCTTAATTTTTTTTGATAAGGTTTCTTAAAGGTCATAAGTTTCTTATCTTTGATAGATTTATTTTATCACATCTTAAAATGGTGAATTCTCAAAGGATTTGAATCATTTTGGCATGACACGAGATTTTTAGTTCTAGTTTTTTTTGTAATCTTTATCTTTATGGAATTTTCGCTAAGGTTTATCAATATAGACAACCTTTTAAGTATCGAAGTAAATCATGCTTAATTATTTTATTGTTGGAAATTTATTCTTATTTGATGAAAATAAGTTTTAACTGGCTATCTTTTGTTAACTTTAATGTTGGCTAATTTTTTTATTTGCTTATTTTGTCATGCCGATATGTATAACTTCTTTTTTGTTTTGTTTACTTGGTGAAAAGGGCCGATTCATCTTTTATATTGGCAATAAAGTTTGAATGATGACATGATGAAGGTAAAATGATGAACAAGCTAGAAAAAAATCTTAGTAAGATGACAAAATTTATGACAGCGAATGGGTTACATGAGAGAGAGCTAAGTCATGATGTCCTATTAAGCCATTTGAAGCACTTTTGAGATGATTTTCCATCATATATAACTCTTTATATGCTTTTATATATAAACTTTTCCATCCTTATCTAGAAAGGGGTAACCCCTTCTTTTATATTTCAACCTTACATTCGCATCTTTTAGCTATCAACAAAGGGTATTTCGAGGAAGGAATTTTGATAACTAATATGAAAAGCATGGTATCCTCAAGATGGATTTTCAATTTAGAAGGTATTCTAAAGACTCTTATATGCCATTCATGTCTTTTTGAATATGGCAAGTATTTTCTTTTTCTTTTTGTTTTCAACTAGTAATAAAAATTGCATGGAAAAAGAAAATCGTGTATAACCAGTTGTGAATGTCAAAATTACTATCAATAAAGTCTCTTATGATAGAACACTTGGCTGCAAAATGTAGTAGTTATTATTTAGAATTTTATTTTTGTAATCTTGATTTTTTTAAGGAACTTTTTTTTCATGAAATTTTATCAAAACTAACTACCTTTCTATTATTAAAGTAAGTTATAATCGATTACTTTTCTTATTGGAGGTTTATGCTTATTAAATCTTAATAATGTTATTGACTTTTGCCAGCTTTAAATGAAAGTAAATCTTTCTTGACTACTTTCTCTTTTTAGCATTCTAGTAAATCATGATTTATTTCTTCTTTTTTTTTACTTGATTATTTCAAATAAACTTTAATGATAATAGAAAATCACAATTGACTATTTTACCACTAAATGTTTAATATTTTCTACAATCATTGATGGAATCACAAGCTTGACATAGGCTTCAATATTCTTGGTGAGACCTTAAAGGTTTTAAAAATCTTTGAATTTTATTAATTTACTTAATTTGTTTAATTATAAATTTGTAGTGTAGTTATGAATTCATTTTTATTATTAGGAAAACTGATTGATTTATAGGTTCTCTGAATTTGTATTCTTAAAATCTCTCAAAAATTTATCAATTCTAATAATTTTTTAATATAAAAAAATGAATCAGTACTAACTACCTTTTTTGCTAATTTTAATATCAGTTTATTTTTAGTTTTAATTCTTCTAGAAAGATAAAGCTGAAAAACATACAATGCAGTTTGTAGTTCGTTAGAAATTATTTTGTGTAAAAGAGAAAAATTGTTATAATAAAATGGTAAATGGGCCATCTGTCGTGACCCGACCCCAACTGCACATTGCACTTATGGGGCCAGCATGACGTGGCTATAGAATTAAAGTAAGAGTCACCACTAGCTGATTAGGGTGCAGCTAGTCACCGAATAAGTCTGGTCTATTTTCTAGGTTCAGGGTAATTCTGATATAGGGCCGGTGTTAGGCACTTTATACCATGTTTTTTTATAGGTTTATTTAGAGTATAATTAGTGATTATTTGACATTAGAATGATTTATCCGTTATTATTATATTTTTTTATTTTTGCTATCTTGAATTACTTAAATATTCTATGGCTCCCCTTTATTTTTACAATATTTGTTGTACTTGTTATTATTCAAGGATAAGTAATGATGAACAAAAAATGTTTAAATTCCTTTAAATAAACATTTTTGTATATAGCATTGCCTAGTCCCAAATATTTTTTTTATTTGTTATTTATGTATATTTTCGCGAATTTTATTAATGCTTCGATATTCGAATACTATTATTATTAATTATGAGATTCCTAATGATATACTAAATCTTTATTTATTTTTATTCTCATTTTTTCTATAATAATATTGAAAATATTCATATAATCCTATTAAAAGTTATTCATAATAATTTTTTTATCAAGATATAACTGCATACATATGTATAGTAGATTTACTTATATAAACTATTTTATAAAAAAAATGATTTATTTAACTTATTAATTTGTTTTCTCCACATTTTGATTATTATGTTAATATTCTAAACTAGTTTTATGTCTTAGCCAACAGATCCTCATTTAGTTAGATTAAGAATTCTTAGGTATTCTATAATTTCAAGAATCTAAAGAATTATGTATGTTAAATCTTATTTATACTAACTCATATTAATTTTACATCACAATAACCTTTTAATTTAATTAGAAAAAATTTATATAATTCTAACTTAATCCTTTTTTAGTGGTAAATCTCTTATTATTATTATATTTTTTTCTTTTAATAATTTTTATTATCTGCTCATAAAAAAAAAATTTTTTGGTATGTTAATTTTAGGGAATCATTTTCTTAATTAAACGGCTAAAGTATTTTCATTATTTAGCTTTTTTATTAAAAGACCTAAGTGCCCCTAGCTAGAAGCTTAAATGCCTAACAACCCTAAGGGCACGTATGGTCATTTACATCCTATATAATCTAATTTTTTTGCACTTCCTATCCTTAGCCCTTCCTGCCGACACCCCCTTCATCCCTTTGGCTTTTTCTTCTGCCATTCCTTTTATCTTTGGCCTCTTTCACCCATTCAAATGCTTTATCAGTGTCATTTAATCCCATTTCTGAGTACTGCAACTATAGTCTAAAACTCACTCATATACTCTCTCCCATTCTCCTTTTTCTTATTTTTACAACCTCTTCAAACTTAGCCGTATATGTAAAATAACGGCTACAGTGGTGCCCAAGAAATGCCACCATCACTGCTGCAAACCGATGGATTTTTGGACACAATCAGTGGAAGTGGTGGCTAGGGAAATGACTTCATTGCTCTTGACGGCCCTTAGACATCCCCACTCACCATCGACGCCGTCCTCGGATCCATTAAAAAAACTCGATAATACTGTCTTTGATAGTCTTGGTCGTTTTTTTATCTCGCCCTATTGAAGATGAACTATCAGTTCCTATTACAGGGGCTGAGAATATGAAGGCTTATTTTTAATATAAAGGTTTATTTAGAGTGTAATTATTGATTATCGACATATTATTATTATTTTTAGAATGACAAAGAATAATCCATCTGTTTTGTAATGACTATCGTATTTATGTTGAAAATTTAACCTCATTCTAAACAAAATTTCAATTAACTTAATTTCTCATCTCAGTTATTTTCTTGAATAACAATTTATTCTATTTTTTAGTTTGATTATTTACTTATAGGATTATAACAATAAAATTTTAGTTAGAATTAAAGAATCATTTACTAAGAGATTAAAATTATTAAATTTTTTTATATTTTTACGAAAAAATGGACTAAAATGCCCCTAACAAAACCCTAATCACTTAAACATCTACAGGGCAAAAAGGTCATTATCTGACCTATAAAACCTCTCTTTCTTTTTTTCCTTCTTCTGCCACAGACTTCTCTCTTTCTTCCGCCTATCTCTTTCACACTACATGTCCACCCCCGGGAATCCAACCTATAATCAATCCCATAATTTCTTCTGTCTCCTCTGAACTTTTGCTTTCTTGATAGTCTGCCAACAATTTGAGTGATAAATATCCTTTCATAGCATTTCACTAGCCTCTCCACTGATCTCGAATGGCTCTTTTTAAACTGCACAGTGCGTCTCGACAACCAAGTGTAGCCCTTCCATTATTGGCATAGTATCCACTATGACTGTAGATGTCGGTGAGTTTCTAACCCATCCAAAATTGTTAACTTCTATTTGTGTTTACTACTCTAGCAATCAGTCAGATCCTAGCACAACTCTGATATAATAGCTGGCATCGATCTAAGATCTGACCCGATTCCATCATCATAAAACTCATAACTTCTTCCTTCTTTGCTATCTTCAAGAGTAGTGCCATGCTAAGCAACCAATGGATTAACAGGGAAATATTCTCTAACGTTATGTTAATTTCAGTGTCGGGCTAATAGATCATAGACCCAATCTTCTGGATCGAGGTTTGGGGCTCCCAATTAATTCGGTGAGTTCTCTTTCACTTTTTTTTAAGTTTAAATTAGTAGAATGGATAATAGTTCTGAAGATTTTTTTTGATTTATACGAATTTGCTGGTTATGGAGGAATTATGGTGTGGAAAGAGTGCTTGAGCACTGGATGAATTGTTAATGAGAACTGGGGGAGCGATTTTTTTTATAGAATTTTAGCAGCGATTAGAGAGAAAGTAAAAACTGGATGTTATTCCTGACCATTTTGTTGCCATGTGGTGCATAGGCTGTATATGTGCTACATCCAAATTAGTCAACTATATACATCTGAATTATAATTAATTTAATTTCTTAATGTCACATAAAAGGAAGGATGTTCATGGGAAATTTAATAGAGCTAAAGGTAATATATCTTGAGATGCTCTTGCTTTGTTATCTCATATTTTCCTTTATTATTTTTTCTCGTGATACCTTCTGTTCCTAATGATCATTTTTGGATATAGATCCTGTGCTATCTATAATTTATGAATCTCCTATTCTATTTGACTGATCATTTTAAATTTGTTTCACCCTTGGGTATGCTAAGTTGTATCTACTATTTAGGTGTCATCTTATGACTATTTACATCGTATGAAGACTAAATTCCTTTTTTTTACTATCTCTATTTTTGAATTTTTCTTGAATTAGTTAATGTATTGTGTATTTTTTGTTTGCCTTTAACAGCTCTATAAGTGAGTTTTCTAATACAACTATATTGCTATTAACCACTATATTTATTGCTTTGCCATATTTTGTGATTATGCTTATAATATTTTTTTTATTCTCTTTTACTAATTTTTTTTATCTAAACTCCTGTCTTTCTTTTTACTTGTTCGCATGTTGACAAGAGAGGATCTATTTGAGAATCTAGATCTGGGTGATCTTTAACTCAAAGAACTTTCTCTCATTTTTTGCAAGGAACTTGACTTATTGAGCTAAGTTTTTCTATCCTTAGTTTTTTTGGCTTAGATTTTTTTTTTTGCTTTAAACTTGCTGTGTATGGTTGAGATGCATGTGTTGATAGGTGATTAGAATTTTACTGCATGTATTTGCTTTCATCTATGTTCTCCATGCCCCCTTTTTATAGGACCAGATACTTAAAGCCTTCCTATTTTGATCATTCATGGTTTTCCTATCTATTTTTAGTATTTTTTACAATTTTACTACTTCTTTGTTATTCTCATACAACTTTTTCTAAAAAAAACTTTTCTTTAAATTTTATTCTTATGTCTAATGATGACAAGGGGGATATGAAATTACTGCTTGAGTATAGTCCTTAATGTGTTGTTTTCCCCTAAAGTGTTAGGTAGCATTTGCTGTATTTGCATTTGAATGCTTGATTTGTTGGTGACCCAATGATCTTATATTTCTAGTATGATTAGATCTAGAAATAAGATTAATTTTGGTTCATACCATTCTTGGAATGATATGATTAGTTGCCTATGAAGCATTTTAGCATATCTACTTAATACATCAAATAGTTGCCCATTTAGGGGAAAATGACTGTTTAAGTTGAACCAAGATCAGTAAAGTGTGTGCATCTATGAATCTGAGGACACTTTTTATATATTTTTTAGCCGCATCAATTTATTCTTGATTATTAAATTCTTTGGATCATTTCTGACCAACCTCATGCTTTATAAAAATCATGCTGACTTTCATAATGCACTTAAGGATTATATTTCTTTATGACTCAAAATAAAAGAGAATGCAAGCTGACTTCCTTGGATGTATTAAAATCATGGGTGACTTCAATACATCCAAGAGAAAACTACAGTAAATAAAAGAAAAAGATTACCTTGTTTTGCTACTCTTATTGATGAATGTTGATTTTTCGTTATACTTATTTCACCTCTGAATTTTCCTTTGTGATTGCTACTGCTTGTATACTTCTTGCCTGCTTTCTTCTTCTTGCTTTCTGATTTTAGCTGATGCTTCTTTTATTGCCTTAGTTTTTTTTGTGTTCTTTCTTTAGTCCTATTTTTCTCTCTATTTTTTTGCCTGTCTTCTCTATTTCTTATTCCTTTAATGCACTCACTTACTGTTATTTATAACCATCCCTGCTCTCACCCTTTTACTATTGAAAATAGTCCTCCTCACCCCTATATTATTTTTTATCTGTAGGTATAGATTTTTCTAGAGTGGGCTTGGACTGTGGGCTACTGGCTGCTGTGGGCTGCTGTGCATATAGATTGCTGGGCTTGTGGATTACTGGGCTTGGGCTGTTTTAGCCTAGCAATCCTCTCTTTCTTCATCTTCATTTTGATTTTTAATTAATTAATTATTATTTTTTTAATTTTCTTGTATTTAATTTAATTTTAGTTTTAATAATTTTTTGTTGTAATTAATTTAATTTGTAATTTAATTATTCTATGATTGTAATTTTATTATTTTTTCTCTCTTTTTTATTATATTTGTAATTTTTGTAATTTTCTTGTAATTTATTTAATTTTTAGTTAGTTTTTTTTCTTTTGTCTTTTTTTCGTAATTAATCACTTTTTCTAATTTGTTGTGATATTTTATTATTATTTATCTGATTTCTCTCCTTTTTTATTCATAATTGATTTCATTTACTAAAATTAATTATTTTTATGACTATTATTATTTATTCTCCCTTTTTCTTTTTTTCTTTTTCTAAAATTAGTATAATATATTATTAATTCCTAGATTAATCGGGCTTGTATGAACAAACCTATATGGTTATATCATTTATAATACCATCACGAAAAATCAACAATTAAACCATATTCTAATAATATATCTATAGGCCTTCTAATTGTAAAGTATATTAGTGTAAGTAAGATAATAGGTCTCCAACCTAAATATTAATTAAGTAATATAATTTATATCTTATAGGTGCTTAATCAATTATAACTTCCTAAGGTTGAGTAGCACCTAAGTACTCTCTCCTTTGATTATTTTTAATTTATTCGGGGCCAGATAGAAATGGGTATTTATAGCTGCCCCCTTTTTGCATACTCCTAATATAATTATGAGTATGCAAAAAAACTATAGATAGCCATTGGAGTCGGTATCTTATTAGTTATTTAATTAATTTTTATTTTATTTTATTTTTATTATATATATATATATATTTATCCTTTTTATTTACAGTTTTGAATCCAAACCTTCATGTGAGTGGCTTAGATTTCGAATTTACATTTTCCACGATAGTGAACTTCATATGGATGAACACAATTGACACATTTCTAAAATCAAAATCTTCCTGCGAGTGATTCTAATTTTAATGTTTTTCGTCATCTCCCAAAATTATGAACTTCCTATAGGTGGACATAATTTGAGATTTTGACATCTTTTGATATTAAAACCTTCCTGCGAGTGGTTTTGATTTCAAATTGGAATTTTTGAAGATAGTGAACTTCTTATGGATTAACACTATTCATAGAATCAATGCATTTTCAAAATTAGAATCTTCCTGCGAGTGATTTTAATTTTAAAGTTTTTCGACATCTCTCGAAATTATGAACTTCCTGTGAGGGAACATAATTTGAGATTTTGATGTGTTTTGATATCAAAACCTTCCTGCGAGTGGTTTTGATTTCAAATTGGAATTTTCCAAGATAGTGAACTTCCTATGGATGAATACTATTCATAAAATCAATGCATTTTCAAAATTAGAATCTTCCTGCGAGTGATTCTAATTTTAAAATTTTTCGACATCTTTCAAAATCATGAGCTTCCTACAGGTGAACATGATTTGAGATTTTGACATCTTTTGATATCAAAACCTTCCTACGAGTGGTTTTGATTTCAAATTTGAATTTTCTCAAATAGTGAACTTCTTATGGGTCAGCACTATTAAAAGAATCAATGCATTTTCAAAATTAGAGTCTTCCTGCTAGTGATTCTAATTTTAAAGTTTTTCGACATCTCCTGAAATTATAAACCTCCTGCGAGTGAACATAATTTGAGATTTTGATGTCTTTTGATATCAAAACCTTCCTGCGAGTGGTTTTGATTTCAAATTTGAATTTTCTCAAATAGTGAGCTTCCTATGAGTGAACACTATTTATAGAATCAATGCATTTAGAAAAATCAAAATCTTCCTACGAGTGATTCTAATTTAAAAATTTTTTAATGTCTCTCAAAATCATCAGCTTCTTAAGGGTGAACATGATTTGAGATTTTGACGTCTTTTGATATCAAAACCTTCATGTGAGTGGTTTTGATTTCAAATTTGAAATTTCTCAAATAGTGAACTTCCTATGCATGAACACTATTCAGAGAATCAATGCATTTTCAAAATTAGAATCTTCCTGTGAGTGATTCTAATTTTAAAGTTTTTTGACATCTCTCGAAATTATGAACTTCCTGCGAGTGAACATAATTTGAGATTTTGATGTCTTTTGATATCAAAACCTTCCTGCGAGTGGTTTTGATTTCAAATTTGAATTTTCTCAAATGGTGAACTTCCTACGGGTGAACACTATTTAGGGAATAAATGAATTTTCAAAATTAGAATCTTCCTATGAGTGATTCTAATTTTAAAGTTTTTCGATGTCTCTCAAAATTATGAACTTCCTGCGAGTGAACATAATTTGAGATTTTGATGTCTTTTGATATCAAAACCTTCCTACGAGTGGTTTTGATTTCAAATTTGAATTTTCTCAAATAGTGAGCTTCCTATGGGTGAACACTATTCAGAGAATCAATGCACTTAGAAAAATCAAAATCTTCTTGTGAGTGATTCTAATTTTAAAATTTTTCGATGTCTCTTAAAATTATGAGCTTCTTTCGGGTGAACATGATTTGAGATTTTGACATCTTTTAATATCAAAACCTTCCTGCGAGTGTTGTTGATATTAGATAGTGAATTTTCCCAAGATAGTGAACTTCTTACGGGTGAACACTATTTATGGAATCCATGCACTTTTTACAATTAGAATCTTCCTATGAGTGATTCCAATTTAAAAATTTTTGACGTCTCTCTTTTTTATGAAAGTTATCAGACTTCCTAGTATTTTGTTGTCTTTAAAACATGATTTCCTTTCACATTGTTGAGTCTATTTCTTCGATGATGATGAAGACAAACCTCTGTTTGATAGAAAGGGCCGGTTCATCTCTTATATTGATATTAAAGTGTGAATGATGATATGATAAAGGTGAAATGAAACACACCTAGTTTCCTCACTTTTATCACAAAATAATCGCGGTATCCTGCTAAGCCAGTTTGAGCATTTTTTTTATAATTCCCATATGTCAAGATTTTTCTAAAAGGGATCACCTTCCTCGAGAACAAGTCTTAACATATGCTTATACAAAATTTTCTATCCTTGTCTCGGTATAAGCATTTTTCCTATCATGAAGCACGTTTCAACCTTAGACATCATCTTGAATATACTTGTATACAAACTTTTCTATCCTTATCTAAGGAT
>CANXYI011831463.1:0-10912 GCA_948208565.1 Hura crepitans
AGATTTTTTTTCCTTTTTAGCTCATATAATCATCTATATCTATAACAACAAAAATTTAGAGGTTGTGAATACTAGTACTTAAGGATCTTGAATTATGCCTTCCAAGACATGATTAGGGTTTTCTTAATAATCAATAATAAATGTTGTCAATAGATTGTGAGTGTAAATTGATGTGAAATATAGACATTTGGATATCTAACGAGCGATAAAAACTAAAATTATGTATATTGAATCATTAAGTCCTTGATTGTAACTCTTAGTATGAGAATAGAGTGTATAGTCTTACTGATTAAAAGTTTATATCGTAAACATGCAATAGATACAGTTTGGTAAAGAAATGAGAATGTTCATTAGGTAAATGAATGATAACAAATGTGTATTGAACAATACCTCTTGAGGTGAATAGTGCTTTCAGAGACTCACTAATACTAATGTTATGAAATGATGGCATTTATTATGAAACATTTTTAGGCAAAGTATGAAGTTGAAATAAGGTTTTGAAGAAGGTTAAAAATATAAGTAAAGTTTTTATGGTAGTACACTGTGAATAGTGAAATAATTAAAGTCGAACCATAAAATATTTTGTTTTTGCTCATATGTATACAAGAATGAAACATCCTCAAGCTTAAATATTCTAAAGAACATGATGGAATATGAGTTTTAATTTTTTAAACATCAAGAAGTATTTTGTAAAAATAAAGTTTAATGCATTAGTTTTATTCAGATTTTAAATATTTTTAGCTTAGATTTCTTGGGATCTTTGGGAATTATTACATGTAATTTATTGTGACCTTAAGATGTAAAAAAGATGATTGAATTGAAGAACATAAATTAAAAGAGGTTTAAAAAGGGATTTTATTTATTTTTTGCTTGAATAACATGGGACTTTTGTATTAGAAAATGATAAGATCTTGACCCTCAATTTAAAGGGTATAAAATAGGGTATAGAGTGGATAAGGAAAACCAAAAATCTTTCTCATTTTCTTTTACATAAGCCATCAACCATGAGAGGTTTCTTACAAGTTTTTTGAGCTTGTCTCATCTTTAAACCACCTATTCTTCCACCTTACCCCAAAAATAACATATGTAAAAGCTTTCTCATGGCAAACCCATTATGTGAGAGGTCTCAAGTGCAAAAATTATAAAGGGTTATTTCTTAGATAAATAGTAATCTCCACTCATTTAAGAGTTTGTTTAAGGTTTTTTCTATTTTGTAAGATGTATTATTAGTACAATAAGAGTTTTCCTAAGTCAATTTGAAGTTTGGAAACATAAGGAATTTCCTATGGATTTTTACATATGATTGTGTGATATATTTATAGAGAGAGAAGCAAAAGACAAGGGGAAAGCAAAAGGAAGGTTAATTAATGCTTAAAAGAGTATTTTAAAGCTAATTTGGTTATTGTCTCTAATATACTATATCTATAATTAATTACGTGTATGCTAAAGTGTATTATTAATTCTTTAAATGAACAAGTATTCATGCAATGTATTATGTATGCAAATTTTGTAGTTGAAATGAGATTAATGCATGCTTATGTGTTATACATTGTGTAACATTTGAGATAAGAATGGGTAGAATTAGTGTTGGCAAAAATATAGGTATATGAGTATGATCAGCCAAATATGAAATTTTAGGTAATCATGCATAAATTTAGTTGAAATAGTGTAATAATGCATGTTTATGAAATGGATAGGTAGGAAGAGATATATGTATATTTGTATATATGTGTACCATTATGTATGTTAAGGTTATGAAAGATTTTTAGGAGGGATACATGTATGTGCTTGATTGGTGTATAACATGTGTTCAAGGTGAGGATTAAGTGGATATATGTGTGCGCTTGATGTGTGGTGAAATGAATAAAAGTGGGGTGGAGTGGGATCTAATATGTTTGTTCATGATTTTTTTGCTTATATGTAAAATTTAGTTAAATAAATGTTTAATAAGTGTATGCAATGTATGAACTAAGCCAATAGTTAAATAATATATGTATGGCTAAGCTAATTAAAGTATGACAAGTGAATATGATGTGTGCAAAAAGATAATGTGATCATATTGCTTGGGATATCATTAACTAAAATAGGTTATAAGGTTGGTGTTTATCATAAGTAAAAGTAGGGATATATAATTAGTAAGAGTATAAGTATGTTTAAAATGAATGAGAAGAGGGTATAGTAGATATTAGCTTATAAAAATTATTATGTGTAAGTTAGTTATATTGTGCATATGATTGGATGTGTTATTATTATAAATATGGAATGGTATGTTGATGATAGGTGAGCTATAGACATAAAGAGTAAAAAGGGGGTTGAAGCATGTATATATGTGGTCATGTGCAAATAGTGAATGTTATTTGGCTTAAATTATGTGGTATGTTAAGTCAATTGCATGATAGTATATCTGTAGGTCATAAGGGTATTTAATTGGTCATGGTAAGGCATAAGCATATTAAATTCATAGATTTAGGATCCGTGGATGATGGGTAATATAAGCTTTTATCATATAAATCTATATGCTAATAAAAAGAAAAGAAACCACTTAGGTATGAATGACTGTGGTATAATGTGTTAGTGCTAAATAAGTTTATTTCGTTATTATAAAATAGTTACATGTTATATCATTTAGGTATTAGTATATGATTGGCATGAGCTTAATTGGGATTTGGAAGTAGTATACATAAGGAAAGAATTTGATAGACAATGGTTGTGAATATGACATAAGATAAGGTAAAGTATGCATGAGTACAATTTATTGAATGAGATAATAATATGAATGGTAAATTATGAATATAAAAAACTATAAGTCATGGTAAAATAAATATGCAAGTATTATATAACTAATGTTCTTACATGCAAATGGATATATAAGTACGAAAAGTATGCAATAGCGATAAACATGTACAAGAATGATAAATTAACTAGTGGTTAATCTTAACATGTGATAACTATATAATCTTCCCATAAGGAGAATAAATGATGACCTGAGATAATTTATATGCATGTTAAATGCTTATGGTATGTTGAATGTATGATATGAACAAATGGCCAAATCAAAAGAAAATAACATGTTTATTGCTTTTATGATAAAAAAGGAGAGCATATAATAATGATTAAAAGAATGTAAAGTTTAAATGATATCTCCTAAAATGGAATTATTCTTTATGATAGATGACAACTAATATAATATGTTATAAAGTGTAAAGACATGCAATCATTTGGATATGAAAGTCTGATGATCAAAAGAAAAATAGATACCCCATTTGGTTATTTATTAGCCAAAAGATTTATAAAACATATAAAAGCTATGTTTAAATATATGAAACTAAAATAAAAAAGGTGATGGCCTATATAGATAAACAACCTAGATATGATAGGTTAACTATTCAATTAGGGACATATAGCAGCTATTGGGATTATAATGGCCATAAGTTAAGGCTCTATGTATAGTACCATCGAGGCTCAAAAAGTGTAACTAGGGTACTAGGTTACCTTCATGAGAATCGACGAGAGGCATACTAGTCATGAAACTTTGACTAGCTATAAAATGATTAAATTGACTTAATTTAAATATTTAGTAGAACCAATAAATTATTTTAGGCCAAAATTTAGTAGGCTGTAGGCTCAAATGGACTTAGATTAGGAATGACCTAGGATGTACCTGGATAGACCTAAAAATACCATATCCTGAAAGTCAAAAATTCCCTTGAGACCATTGGTGAAAGAATTTTAAAATTTTGAGGTCATTTATAATTTTTTTAAAATTTTAAGTTTTACACGTAAATCAAAGAAGTTAGTTAACAATCCTAGTGAGGAAATTTGGTTGTGAAATTTTACGAGGACCTAAATAGGCTTAATTGAGGATTTTTAGAACAAATGCAATGGTTTTTTTATGGTCTGAATGAATTTTTAAAATTTCTTTAAGTTTCAGCCAAAATCGAGTGTTTTCATTAAGTTTGGGTGACACCTGTCACCACTCGAGCTACCCATGGCCATTATAAATACCCTCTTATACCACCTAAGCATCAACTTAGCAAAGTCCAGTCATCCCTCCACCATTCTTCTTTCTCTCTAAATGCCACTCTTCCTTTCTCCCTTCCATTTTTATGGCTTTTTAAGCTTAATTCCACACCACAAATTCCATTAATGAGTTAGGAATTGGTCTTTAAAGGTTGGGAGGCCATAGTTAGGACTAGAGTCTAAGAAAATTCAAGGTATCCTAAGTGTATATCAAAAGGAGCTTAAAAAACAAACATTATGTATAAGTGTTCTTCTTCCCTTTTATTTTATTTCCTAAGGTATTTCATTATCTTAAGACCCCTCATATTCATAGAATTACAATTAGGGGCTTTGTGGATTTTTTTGGTGATTTTTTTAATCTACGCCCGTGAATAAGCAGGCCAAGGGAGAGGTAGTGCTTAACAAAGGGATTAAGGGTGCTAAGGTGTAAGAAAAGCTTTAAAGGTGATAAGGTATGTGAATTTAATGTATTTAAGCCATGCCATTATTATTTCAGGTGCAACGTATGTGGGAATGTTGTATTGAATTCATGGTTTTAGTGGTTAGTGTGTGTGCAGTAGTGAAATAAGACTACTTTGATGTTAATTCCATGATAAATGAATGATTGTGGGATGTTTTAATAGAAGAAGTGCATGAAAGGTTATGGCCTCTCTTTGGCCAAGAGGGTGTATGGGTGTGTGTGATGTGTTATGGCATGTGATATTATTGTATGTGATGATAAATGAGGTGTATGTTATGGGATTTAATGATATGTATATATGTATGGTGGAAAAGGCATGGTCTTAGGTAATGTATGGTATGGCTAAAAGGTTCCATGATGGTCTTTGGCATGTGAATCATGTATAATATGTGTATGAATGGTGTACTTGATGGGAACTAGTATGGTTGTTATGTAGATATTGTCTATGGGTTAGAATTGATGAGAAAATATAGGAATGGTTATGTATTGGATATGGTCAAGAGGTATAAATGGGATTTATGGCATGTATGTTGTGTATATGTTGTGTGAATCATGATAGAATTAGGTGTTAGCATAGCAATGTAAGTATATATGTTGAATATGCTGAGATAATACATGTACAGTTGGGTGACATGTATGGCCTAGCAATGTATGTATGTTACATGGCATGGCATGTGTGGTCGAGGCATGTATGGACTATGTAATGGCAGGGTATGCCTGAGATAAGGTATATACATGTATACATACACTAGCATAATGATATGGGATATATATGTGTGATAACTGATGGAAAAATGCATGTGTATGGCTAAATACTATGTTTGGTCGAGAGGTTTGCACTATGGGGTAACATGATAAGTATGGCATATTATGGTAAGTAATATGCATGATTATCAGGATTTCATGAGCATATGATGCATGGTATAAAAATGGCATGAAGTATATACAATTAGTTGTGGAAATATGGCATGTAAAGTGGTAAGTTTGGTATGGAAAATGTGATTAAAAATTTGCACCTAAAGTGGCTTGAAAATGGACTTGTAAAGCATAGGCAAAAGTGACTTAAAATAGCATAAACTTGGATTGCTAATTGTACCCCATGTATAATGAAAATGCAATGGCTTTATTGGCTAATAAGAATGGCATTATGATATGTATAATGTGAGAGGAAATGTGGCCTATACTAGTAAGTTGTTTGGCATAAAATGGTGCCAGTGAATTATGGCTACGGGCCTATAATAATGTATGAGAATAGAAATGTGACACATCCTACGGTGGACTTCTTGCTAGGTCACCCATCCTAAAATTGTCCTTTAGCTTCATTCGTTTAACTTTTACCAATTTCTTATTATTTGATTCAGTCTAACTACAAAACTGGTTCTATCTTTTTCATAGCTCATCTTAAGGTCATGTCAACCTATTTATGCCAAAAGTACTCAGTTATAATTATTTAGACTTTTTCATAAAATCTAGTAGCATAATGGTTGTTTGGGTTACTATTCAAAATTTAAACTTGTAAAAACACTTCAATAAACTCATATTCCATCTCCTAGACCCACTTTATCCCCCAATTAATAAACCTAACATCACCCATCTATTAGTTCATCAACAAAGGCCCTAGGCCATAATCAGATAATAAAAAAATAGAGCCTCAGGCTCACATACCAAGATTTTATAATTAAAACTATACATTCACACATTCTGAGAGTTTACTTGTTACAACCCACAATCCACAATATACATATATTACATAACCTGTTACATGCCATTTTCATGGTACCCATTCCCTACATATGTACATGAGTGCAAAATTATGCATTATCTACATTATAACCTTTTAAACTTGTCCTCCGCACTCAGTTGCACGCACTACGAGGTTATCTACTAGTTTTGATTACCTGCACATGGAAATAGTTATGCCGAGTACATAATACACTCAGTGGTGAACTCAAGCATTTAAATCATGTCACATAGTTTATTCATGCAAACACAGTGATGTTATTAACTAATTCAAGTTATTAGGCTAGTAAATGAAATATTTTTATCAAAATGACTAAAATACCCTTGCACATGTATATGTCAGCTAACCACCTATTTAGTCATTTAAAATAAAGTAAATTATTGGTTTAGGCCATTTTCAATAATAATATCAATAAAATTTAGACATTTGGTCAATAAAGTCTTTATGTGTGAAAATTACCAAAATGCCCCTAAATATGTATACTGAAGTACCTTTCAAATAATTATTTCAAATTATGTATTTTATTGCTATTAACATCACTATTAATGCATATGTTATTTATTAAATTAAATTAACATGCTTGACTAAATAGATGACACTTTAATACACTTGACCTAGAGGGAATTAATATAGTACAGTAATCCACATTCTGGACCCCGACCATTGCATCGACCTAATAACCATTATAGGGATCAGTTCGGAGACCTCTAAAACCATATATGCAAAAAATTACACCATTTAGTCTGCTCAGTAGACTGGTCTATCCAACAAACTAATACAATAGCCCTTCGGGACCTACGCCACAACACCAGCATAATCTAATAAATAGCACTAAATGTGCAAGACATAAAATGGTCTATCCAACAAACTAATACAGCTGCCCAAAATGGTCCTCAACCATTGTATTGGCCCTGCTTGAAAATCAGACAATATAGTAACTGCTAAATTCCTAAGTTGACTGATCAACCCATCTAGTAGGTGTCTAACTAATGGGCCATTAACCTCAATTTATGTTTATTTCTTTACTAATTAACTTCTTATAATATTCTTAAATGAAAAATAGATAGTTATAAATTCTATCTCAAAGTCAAATCTTAGCCCGGTCTAGTATAGCCATAATGAGACAGTACCAGGTTAAATTCCAATTATATTTTTAAGTCTTATATTAATGTTTAAGCTATAGTGTCCTTGATTTTATTCCATATTTAACTCCTATTTAGTTTCCATTTACTAACTAGGTATATTTTTGGTTTAGGTAATGGTCAATTATAGACAATAGGTTATTTCTTTATTTTGTGACAGTCATTTCTTGGTTCGTTTCTTAGTCTTTTTCAATGCCATTTTCACTCAAAAATTCATATTTTCCATACGCGTAAAGCCACTCATTCTCCAGGACATTTACAAGGCCAAATCATAGGCTTTTATGCCATGTTAAGTAGCCACAACATCATAGCCCCCTTTTAGGCATAATTTAGGTACATTTCCAATTCACATTTCATGTTGAAACTTAGGTCATAATTAGGCCTTTTTCCAAGTCAATGTTTCAAGCATTTCTATATTCATCATGATCCATTCCTTACATCCATTTACACCATACAAATTTCATGCATTTGACCAAATAATGCCAAATAAGTTAAGCCATTTTATGTCCAATACATCAAGTTTCAAGACTCTTATTCATTTCAAGCAAGTTACCAAAATTTACATAACATTTTCATTGCTATTGCTCTCAGATACAACTATACATTGACCTTGATCATCTATTTTCCTCCCATTCATCATTTGTTCATGATTGCATACATAATATGATCACTTCCACACCTACATATCCATATTATAAGGCCAATTAGGGTAGCTCATGTATAGTATATGTCTCGACCATAGTTTAATTCCCGATCATATATACACTAATCAAACATTTCACATATCATAAGCTTTGAACACTACTTCTAGCCATGTAATCAAGTTATACATACATATATATACTAGTTTAAGCCCTTGACCAAACAAGGTTCTCCAAATGTTTGATGTTCCTTTTGATCAAACTATACATATACACTCATAAATCACTACCAACCATTCATTCAACCTATAAACTAATCATACTACAATTAAGCACGAATTTGACCACACTTAAAACACCTACCCCTACCTATAAGCCATGAAAAATTTAAGGGCATGACTTAAATTTTAGGAGTTCACATACCTTATCAAAGGAATAAACAGTTCAAGCTTCTAAGAGTATATGGAAGTAAGCCTCTAAAACCCTAAATTCCAGCCCCTTTCCAAGCTAATTAACACTCCAATTCCCTTAACAATCACACACATACACTCTATGAGAACTTAGGCATTCATAAAAATCCATGTACACCTAAAATTTCCCAAGAAAACCTAATAAAAAGCCATAGAACTCACTTGAAAACTTGATGCCTAGGCTAGAATTGCTTTTTGACCCTTAGACATTTGATGATTTTTAATTAAATCTTGACAACTCCTTTTTCCTTATTTTTTCATCCATAATTACCCTATCACAAAAGGATAATTTGCAGTGGAATTAGTTTTCTAAAATAAGTTGAAGAAGATTATGAAAATGGTGTTTCTTTCCTTATGGGGCATCGATTCTATCAACAAGAAAAGAAGAAAATTTTCTTCTTTTATGAGTGGATTTTGCCACTTGTCCTAGGTGTTGACTTGTGTAATGGCCCTTAGGCTAGCTAGCATGGTAAGGATGGGTCCCATAACCTCTCTAACCATCTTAAAACGGCTTAATTTTTATAGAAAATTCAAAAATTGATTAAAAATCATGGGGACCTCAAAAAATTATGCCGTTTGTTTTAAATTTCCTCATTTAATCCCTTTTATGTGATCATAAATATTTGCAACCAAATGCCATCGATAGCGTAGTTTTCAAACTACCTCAATTTATGTGCCAAGTTAAAAAATTATGAGAATTTACAAACACCCTCATCATTTAAAAATTATTTCTTTAATGGACTCAGTGGAATTTTTGAGCTCTAGAGTATGATATTTTTATGTCCATCTAGGCACATTCTAGGTTCTTCCTGGCTCAACTTAGTTTAACTCCACAGATCAATAGCTTTATAGCCCGAAATGAATTATTTGTTTTGCTAAATTTTTTAAATTTTGACTTTTTCATCATTTTAAAGCCTTTCAAAGTTTCATGACTAGTGTCACTACCTTAGTTCTTGTACAAGTGACCCCGCACCCTAGGCACACTTCCCGAACCCAGTGGCACTATTCACAGAGCCTCAATGCACAGGCATTACAATCCTTCCCCTTTTAAGAAAATTTTATCCTCAAATTACTAAAAGTAAAAAGGTGTAGATACTATGCCCTCTTATGTTCCTTGGGCTCCCATGTAGCCTCTTCAATGTTATGCTGCCTTCATAGCACATTAACTAGTGGTATGGATTTATTTCACAACTACTTCACCACACGAACAAAAATTTGCATAAGCTCTTCTTATAAGCTTAAATCAGGCTATATATTAATGTCCATAATCAAAATCACATGTGAAGGATCCTATCTATACCTCTTGAGCACTCATACATGGAAAATATCATGAATTTGTTATAGCTCAGGTGGCAATGCTAGCCTATAAGCTAGTGGTCTAACTCTCTCTATAATTTCATAAGGTTTAATGAACCTTGGACTCAATTTCCCCTTTTTCCCAAATCTTAGCACTTTTTTCCATAGAGATACCTTTAAGAACACTTTTTCACCGACTACATACTCTATATCCCTCTGTTTTAGGTCAGCATATGATTTTTGTCTATCAACTGCAACTGTCAATATCTTTCTAATCACTTTTACTTTTTCCATTACATCTCTAATTAAATCAACACCAAAAAATTTACTTTTCCCAACTTCACTATATAAAAGAGGAGTTTTGTATCTTATACCATAAAAAGCTCCATAAAATGCCATTCCCAAGCTAGACTAATACCTATTATTATAAGCAAACTCTACCAAAGATAGATACTGATCCCAACTACCTTTAAACTCAATTGCATATCCCCATAGCATATCCTCAAGTACTTTTTTCACCCTTTCTGACTATCTATTAGTTTGAGGATTAAAAGCTATACTATAAGCCAGTCTGGTGCCTAATGCTTCTTACAGCTTCTTCCAAAATCTAAAAGTAAAATGAGGATCCCTATCTAAAATAATAGTCACTAGCACACCATAAAGTCTAACTATTTCATCGACATACAACTTAGCTAGCTTTTCTAAAGGGTAATTCATTCTGACCGGAATCAAGTGTGCTGTCTTTGTCAATCTGTCAACAAATACCCATACAACATCACATTTACCTTTAGTCATAGGTAAACCTATCATAAAGTCCATTGTCACTTTATGCCACTTCTATTCTAGTATTTCTATAGGATACAATAGCCCAAAAGGAACCTGATGCTTAACTTTCACTTGATGACAAGTTAGACATCTTGCCATATATTCTACTACATCTCTTTTCATACTTGGCCCCTAATAATGAGATAGCAACTCTAGATATATTTTTTTACTCCTAATATGCATAGAATAAGGAACTTTATATGCCTCTTTTAGTATCTATAACCTCAAGTCATTTGTACTGGGTACACACAACATATTCTGATAATACATATATCCTTATTCTGTCAATTCAAACCCTGTGGCCTTCGCCTCTTTGA
>CANXYI011831505.1:0-10165 GCA_948208565.1 Hura crepitans
TATAAACTAACTTGGTATAAGTCTATGTGGACTTAATGCCATAAGGTCTACACCGATTAACTAAGACCCAGTCTAGAGTAGCAAGCCTACGGCCCATGATTAGCCCGAACAAACCAAATTCGGTGTTTATATGGACTATAATAAACTCAGCCTAAAATTAGGCCCAAGGCTTATGAATCGCTAGCGTGAACACAAAGCCTACATTCACATGCACTTAGACACCCCAAGTTTGCATGGACCTATTGACGAAAAGCTTTTAGAAGCATGAATCTCCTATTTAAACTCTATTTCCTAATTCCACCAAGACTCTACCTCTTTTGGATGGGAAAGTTGTACACTAAGTCTATAAATACTCCTCTCAAGGGAGAATTAAAGGGGAGCTAAGGGGAGGCAATTAGAAAGCTCTTAACCCACTATTCTGAGAGTCTAGGCATGGACTCTAAAGTAGGATTGATCTATTAGACCTTAGACCACACTAAAAATAATCCTTCTTTCTACAACCTTACCTTTGCATTGTTGCTTAAAGCTTATTTACAAGGTAAGATGTGAGGACTCTATTTGTATTTATCTACATTCATTAATATTATTTCCATAAGTTGATGATATCCCATGATTAATCATACATAAGGTGATTTTATGTAATCCCTACATCAATTATCGAAGTAGGTTATTATTTTGAATTATTTTAATCATATATAATTGCTTATTAAATTGATGTAATCATTCTAGAATTGGCATTCTAATTACATAGACTTATCTTAACACGTGCTAAGGTTCACACGAACTTAATATTTAAATATGTTTATGATTTGATGATCATGCTGACTATTATTCGATAACAGTCTTTCATTTACTTTGTATACTATGTTTTAAAGTATTATGCTTACCATGTTGACATTCCAATATGCTATTATCATGTTGTATGACTATTATATTCCTTAAAATGTATATTATTGATATTCTAGAATTAACGGATGGTTCATATAGACTCTATTTCATAAACATTATAGTCTGTATAGATGTATGTGTTCTATGAATGTATATTTTGTATTGTAGTCCGCACGAACTCCCTTTCACAAAGAGCATAGAATGGATAAATATGTGTTTTGAAGATATATGTTTCATATTATGGTTCACATAGAGTCTTTTATAGAAGGAGCATAGTTTGCACGGATATATATCTTATACATGTGTATTTTGCCTTGCAGTTTGCATGAACTCCCTTTTAAGAGGAGTGTAGTCCGCATGGAGACATGTTTCTAAAATCCAACTCTCATGAATATTGTTGTGATGAATTTCCATCCTTTCTTACATAATTAATTCATAATCCTCTTAGTTATAATCATTATTTAGGCATGTATCGTGATCATTCATATTTGTATCACACAAGTTGTTATCATTCTATTTGGTATTGTTGTTAGGTCCTCACATGCCATTATTTATGTTACTAACCACTTTTCTTGAGTCGTGTAAGATTAACCCTTCTTACTAGACATAGGGTTCAGATGGACATATTAGCATGACATTGTAGTCCATATAAACATAGACCCGAAACTGTAATGAGTTTGTATGGACTTGACGACACAAAGATGAGACCAAACGACTTACTCTTTATTTATTTATTTATTTTGTACTTTTTATTTCTTTTATTTCTTTTGGGTTATTTATTTATTAACTTCACATCAATGGTTTGCTACATAATTAATTGGTATTTTCTTAGTAAAATAGTTTCAAGTTTTCCCTAATAAAGGTCACATAAAAATGTATTTTAACAAAGGCCAATTTCCTAAAGATGGGAGTTTGGTAATTATCACCAATTCTTGTGGAATTATAGGTAGTTGTCAAGTCAAACATCAACTAATAAATAACCCAATTTTTTGGATGTTTAATATACACTAATGCTTGTTGTATATTTTGAATGTTGTAATTTATTTCCTCTACGTGAAAAGGTGACATGAATGCTTTAAATAAGATGCATATTCAATGGTTGTGAATAAATTGCTTACTTGCATGATATGGGATTGATAAATGTTAGAATATAAAGGAAGGTATATTATTTTGGCATAAATAAGATCTGATTCCAAACTTTTTCTAGGCAAAAGATTAGTGGTCTTAGTGTAGAGCCAAATGGTAACTCCAAACACTAACCAACTCGTCCCCGATAAAAATACATAAAATTTATAGTAGCAACTCCATTAGGGACTGAGAATTGAATCTAAAAGTGCCTAAATAATATACCTTCTAATATTCTAATTTTTATTAGTCCTATGTATTTCATCCTATATAAACTTTGTCCCTTTCTATCTTGGATGGTGTTATGAACCATGAACCCATTTTTCCTTCAAGAATAGGAGATTGCTAACATATCCATCACTCATAAGCCCCATGCCTTCAGGTACATGAAATGGTGAACTAACCAGTCGCTATTATCCTTAATTAGAAAGACCTGTTAAGAGGGACCCCCACTTATGGTAACCATAAAGCCTTTTAAACCAAACCATGATCCTATATAGTCAAGCTTCACAACTTCTCCTAGGTTGCATGACCTTAAAATTTTGTGATTGCATTATGGTTGCTATGTGGGCCTATTACATTTAACCTTATTTGAAGTGGGGCTAAGCCTATTATGCCTTTTACTCAAAATGGGCCCAGCCTAATTTCACCTCAAACAAGATTTAAATGTCATAGGCCATTATTCTTGCATGCACTTTAAATATGAGAGGTCATTAGGCCTAATTAGACCCATAATCAAAGCTATGCATCCCTCAATGATGCTTAGGTAAGCCCACTTAGAAAGAATTGCTAAGACCATTTGTGTGGGAGTAATAAGTTTGGAAGGCTTATTGTTTGTGTTTGTCCTTGTACTCCTAACATGTATCCATTTTTATGTTTATATACACATCCATAACATTTTACTTACCTACTTTATGTCATAAACTTCTTACTTTCATGAAAACTCACACTTTGTAAATACACTTTGTAGCCTACATATCTCATTCATAAGCTTTTTCCATATATCCCTATAACAATATGGTACACAAGCATTAATACACTTCACACTAGCACATGACACATTAACCATGCATTAAAGGTTGCCATCTTGTAAAAAAAATTAATGCATCTTGTGATCTCATTGATGCATTAACTATCCATATCATGTATCTACACATATGTATACATCATATTTGTTCTCAAAAATCATCCATACATAAGGCACACATTACATATCATGCATCAGCTTAGACAATTCATGTATCATCACTAACCTTTATTTTGCAGCCACTATTGATCCATTTACAACCTACCAAAAATAGCAACCATGCCTAGAGACAAAGCAATTACAAAGGCCATACTAAATAAGATCCTTCAAGACATGGTGAAAATAATGATGGCTATAATAACCAATGCACTATCAAGTATATATGCCTAGTGAGATAAAAGCCAAACTTCTACTACTAACAATAGTAAGAGAGAGATGATTGATGACCAAGTTTTTTATGAAGAGATACCACTTGTTAAGCCCAACTACAATAAGGTCCTACCACCTAAGTATGATGAGAATAATTCTATTAAAAAGATGATTAAAAAACTAAAAGCCATGAGTCATCTGGTGACTGGGGGTAAAGATATCAACCTAAAAGACATCTACTTAAAGCCCAATCATGCCATACCTAACAAATTCAAAATGCTAGATTGAAGCAAGTTTGATAGCACTTTTAACCCCAGGACTCATTTAAAGTAGTATGCAGTAGCTATAAGGTAGACCAATCTATCAAAAGCATAAATGGTTAACATGTTTAGTATGTCCCTAATTGGGCATGCCCTAGATTGGTACCATAGCTTAGAAAAGAAGCTTAAAGTGAATTAGGAAGATTTGTCCCATGTATTCAATAAGCAATACTCAAATAATACAACTATTAAGGTGACCCTCAAAGACTTGGAATTGGTATGCCAAAAACCTATCGAGTCCTTCTTAGATTACTTAAAATAATAAAGGGCCAAAGTACTTAAAATAAGGAACAAGCCTAATGATACCGACCAAATCAAGATGTTTATTAAGAATGCTAATAGCTATATAAATGTTGGGCTCTCTACTAAAGGCATTACCACATGGGAACAACTTAGGGACATAGTTATTAATCTTGAACTAGTGCTTCAAAATATAGGATTTAAGAAAAATGGGGAACCTACCCATCAAAATAATAATTCAAGCTAAGTCACTAATGTCAACATGGTTAGGACTCACCATTTCTCCAAATTAGGTAAACCTTTACCTTGGTGCTTGAATAAGCTCATAAAATAAGATAAATTGTAACCATTAATAGCCAAGCTATAGATTGATCCTCCTCTACCTAATAATAAGTTTCATCTATATTGTGCTTATCATTAAGTGATAGGTCATCTCACATACAAGTGTACCACTCTCAATCATGCCATCTGAGATCTCATTGATGCTAAGTAAATACCTAATCCAAAAGCTTGAAGTTCCCTTAATTAATCTTATTCTCCTTTTCTTTTTAGTTTAGTTTAGTTATTAATCTTTTCAATTACTTTAATAAAATAAAATAAAGAATTTATTTTCAGACATTTGTATAAATACATTTTGACTTTAACATAGAAAAGGGAAAATGTTATATCACATTTTGCCAAGTAGATCAACTTTAGTCTCCTTCTAAAAGATGGATCAATGATCATACACAACATTAGGCATCACAAAGAATCTTGTACAACATTAGCATTATAGAATTCACAATACACACATATATGCACCATACATACATTTGCTAGACACTATGACTTCATGCTTTCATGTATACTACTTAGCCTAATCATGCATTATTTATCCATACATGCATTCACCATGCAAACCTCACCCATATATACATGCATTCACTTAACCATGGATAGGTATGATTCATTATATAGACTTTAATTGCCTAGTATCACCTCACTTAAAGTAGGTATCACATTGATTTTATAATGCTCGTGCACTGAGGCTCAGTGAATAGTGCCACAGGGTCTGGGAAGTGTGCTTGGGTTGCTAGGTCACTAGTATATGGACCGAGGCAATGACACCAGTTATGAAACTTTGAAGGGCTTTAAGTTGAGAAAAAAGGTATAATTTAAAATTTTAATAGAACTAATAATTCATTTTAAGCAATAAAGAATGCATATGTGCAATAAAAAATCTTTACGATTGACCCAGGATATACCTGGATGAACCCGAAAGTAGTGGACCCTGAAGCTCAAAAATTCTACTGGATCCACTGATGAAAGAATTTTTGATTCTGAAGTCATTTGCAAATTCTCATAATTTTTAAGGCTAGCATACAAATCGAGGCATTTTGAAACCTATCTTACCAATGGAATTTTGCCATGAAAATTTATGAGCATATAGAGGGATAAAAATATGAATTTTAAAATGAACAGCATAATTTTCTGAGGTCTAAGTGAATTACTGTGAATTTTTTAAGTTTACCAAAAAATTGAGATGGTTTTGGGATTTTTAAGAAGTGTTGGGACCACCCTTGTCACGTCAAAATAGGGCCTACACTATGCCAAGTGACCAAGAAGGCTTGCCAAGTGGATTTCCACTTAGATTGAAGAAAATCTTCTTTCTCCCTTTCCTTACTGTTATCAACGCCAGTGAGCTTTTGTACAGAGCATAACTTTCTCATGCCTTCACCAAAAATGGTGATTTTATTTGCTAAATTCAGATTTTTCTATGAACCACCATAAGGAAAAAGAATCAGACAAAAAGGACTTCTCAATTAGGAGATAAAATTCATCAAAAGTCACTAGTTTAAACAGTCTAGAGTGCTAACCCTTAGGTGAATTCATAGATATTTCTCCTCTATTTCTTGGGTTTTTTGGCTGCTTTTTGATGCTAGATCATGCCTAACACCTGTGTGATTATTGTGTGAGGTGTTTGTGGCAATTGGATGGCATATGGAAGTCCACGTAGAGGGAGGAAAGTCACTGTGGATGTTGGATAGTTTGGTGTTCTTAGGGATTTAAGGGACGTCCATCACTTGTAAGTGAACTTCAAGCCTTTCTTTCATGAAATGAGGTGCCTAAGATGATGAACAATAATTTAGGATGGTTGAAATGTTGAATTTGTTAATAATTTCTTCAATGCGAATATTGATTAAATGAGGACTTAGTGAATTAGGGAGCCATGTTTCAAAGGACTTGGGAATTAAGCTTTAATTGCTTGCTGATTTTGGTGTGTATAGATGCTTAGAAGAGGTATATGATGCCTAAAATAGGAGTTAAGAATTGCTTAGTATGTGGAATGAGAACTATGGTAGTTGTGATTGGAAAACTTGATGAAATGTACCTTTTATGCTTGTACCTAAGGACTATTATTAGTGAATTTTATGTGTCATGGTTTGTAACCTAAAAGAATTGGCTTGGATTTGGGTATGTATGTGTATAATTGTGTTTATGGCATATGTGTGTGGATGGATATTGATGTATTATGAAAAAGGAATAGATTTATGTGCTACTTTCCTTGTTACTTGAGAGCATGTTGATGACAATATAACATGTAATTTAAGCCTATTAAACTATTATGCATGTGAATTATAATGGCTAGACAATTGGCTTGTAATGACCTTAAATTGAACAAATCATATGGAATGTAATATGTTAAATATACTTTGGCAATGTATCTTTAAATAACAAAAGAAAAGGTTGAACTAAAACATATGGCTAATTCCTAGAATAATGACTTAAAAAGTGGCTTGAAATGAACTATGAGAATTGAACCTAAATTCGTGCCTTTAGGGCTAAGTTTGAGATATATAAATGAATGGTAATTGTGCTTATAGTTTGGCCTTGGAAATGGCGTAGATATGATTGGCTTTGAGGCTTATGAATGTGCGTAATAAGATGTTGAAAACTGTCCTAGAATTGGACTTAAAATAGTCCCAAAAATGTGTCTTGAAAAGTGGCTGAAATGACCTATAACTATCTAGTTGACCATTACCTAAACCAAAAATGTCACTAGAAAGAAAGTGTTAATTTTCTAAGAATTAATGCTATGATAAATTTTAACATATTAAACCTTATATATTGGTAATAACATAACTTAATTTTAATTTGGGATTTTTACCCGATAGAGCCAAAATATGGCTATACCAGACTAGCTAAAAAATAAATTGTGTGATAAAATTTATAACTATCTATTATTGCAACTTAAATATTATAAGAACACTTTTGGTTAATAAGTGGACTTTAAATGAGCTACTAATCCCATTAGTTAGACACCCACTAGATGGGTTAACTAGTTAACTTAGGGTTTCTATAGCTGCTAGTTGTCTGATGTTCAGGTAGTGAATCTTATTAGGGGTTAAAGAGGCCTATAGGCTGCTCTCCATTATGTCACATAGAAGTTGAAATATTATTTGTGGCTAGGGAGGCCTACAGGCTGATCTCCATTATGTCACATTTCTGATGATGTTTATTTGTGGCTGTGGAGGCCTACAGGCTGATCTCTATTATGTCACACAAATATTATTTCTTTGTGTCTGGAGAGGCTACGGGCTAATCTCTATTATGGCACATGTGCCAGTGCAGCAGTGTAGGTCCAGAATAGGGACCATTGCACTAGTTCATTTTCTATCTAGATCTAGTGTTTTTAAGTGTCATCTTCTTAGTTGGGCTAATGAATTAAATTAAGTAAATAATCAAAATGGTCTTGGAAATAAAATTAAGCATAACTGGAGAATATTTTTTGAGTAATTGATGAAATACAAACTTAAGGGCATTTTAGTCATTTCACACCTATGCTGTTAAATAAATGGATTGATGTAAAGTATGCATGCTATGAATATTAATAACTACTTTAAATAACTTATGTGAGTCAAAAAGGTTATTTCATGCCATATAAATGCCTTAGAGGTATTTTAGTAATTTATCACCATGTTATATAAAGTGAATCAAATAAGAAGGTAAACTCAGTTATCAGACTGCACATGTATGAAAAGATATAATGCCATAATTTAAATGCTTTAAGTTCACCATTAAGTATCTCATATACTCAGCGTACCTATTTTAGTGCGTAGGTACTCAAGAGTGGAATCCTTCCTCATGAAGCATGTTGATAAATGTTCAAAGGATATCTATGAAGGAATACGAAGTAAATGTTGTACAATTTTGATAACCATATACCTAGGTGGGAATTAGGTAAAAAAATGTATCTAAGCTCTGTATATGTGATGTATATAAGTAAGTGTAAACTATTAATGTAAATAAAATAGCCCTATATGTTTCCTTTATGCATGTATGTTTAGAAATGATGCTTGTTGATGATGTGAGCTTAAGGCTCTATATATGTATGTTGATATCTGTGGCCTGAGGCCTGTGATTGCTATGTGATAGTTGCTAATGTTAGGTTGAGAATGGGGGACCAGATGGGTCTAAGAGTTATGGAATGTTTATAAAAGTGATTAAACAGGTTTTATAATTTTTAGATAGGAACCCGGACAATCGTTATGCTGTCAAAAGTTCTAGAATTTTTGGGAATGGGCTGTACTTACTTGGTATTGACATTAATTGCATGAATACAATTTAAGTAGGTGTGAAACCAAATAATCAAATGAATTTGGAAACAAAGTAAGTTAAATTGATAGAAAGTAATGCAAGTTATATGAATGGTAGTAGTGGGATGTATGACCTAGGAGTGAGTGCATCACCTATAGGGTTCCTAGGGAATCTAGTAGGGGGTGTCACATTTTATGGTATCAGAGCCTAGTTCAATGTTCCTTAATAGAGCACATTGATAACAAATGTTTAAGTTTCCAATTCCTATGAACTGTTACATTGTCCAAGGCTGATAAGTTATTCTTTTGTAGTAAGCATATGGCTGATCAGGCACCTGAAAGAGGGAGTAAAGAGGTGGCTAGTTTTGCACCAACTATAATTAAAGGGGTAGGTAATGCATTTATACCTTAACCCAGTGATGTTACACAGTAGCCTAGCTACCAGGGCTTAGTCAATAGCAAGCTGAAGTATCACCTAACTTGTCACAACATATAGAAATTTGCTCTAACAAATTTCCACTACTGTTGCTCCACCTCTACCACTAGCTCCCCAACATAAGACTTCTTTAGAGAGGTTGATAAAGACAGGAGCTATTAACTTCTTAGGGAGCAGGGAGGATGATGCTGCTAGAGCTGACTACTGGTTAGATAGGACCTTCAAAGTTTTGGAGGAGTTAAATTGCACTAAGGCTGAGAATCTGCAGTGTGCTACTTATCTTCTGAAGGAAAAAGCTCACAACTTATGAAACGCTACTAAGAGAAGAAAGACACCAGTAGAGTTGACCTAGGAATTTTTCCTAAAGGAGTTAAGAGATACATACTTAACTCCTATAAGGATAAAAAGAGACAAGAATTCCTAGATTTGAAGCAAGGAAGAAGAGCAATGTTAGAATATGAAAAGGATTTTACTAGACTCCTAAAGTATATTGAGGAGTGTGTTCCTAATGAGGAGGAAAAATGCAAGAGATTTTTAGCAAGTTTGAATGTGGAGCTGAGGATGCAGATGTATAATATTAGAGAGAGGGATTTTGCATTATTAGTATCAGTAGCATATAATATGGAAGAAATGATACAAGAAAAGAGGGATCTCTTCAAGGGAAAGAGGCAGTTTACTATGGGATAGTCTAGTGCAGTGTCAGGAGATGGAAAAAAGAGGAGAGAGGGTTAGTCATAGGCATAATCTCAGCCTAGGCCTTAGTATCAGACATGACATCAAGGGTTGAGACAAGCACAGACCGAGAGGTTAGAATAAACTTCAACTGTTAAACCTTAATTGCCTCATCAGGCTGGTAGTACTTTGAGTACTGAAGGCAATAGAAATGGACCTCCCACATGTGCCACTTGTCATCGAAGACACTAGGGGCGGTGAAGAATAGGTCGATGTGGGGAATGTTTCCAGTGTGGTTTTAGAGATCGCTATAGAAAAGATTGTCCTCAGAGACCAATGGAGGGTAATTAGACATAGACTTCTAATGTCGCACCATAGAACAAAGGACAGAGGCAAAATAGGGGTGAGCAACCTAGTGTCAGCTAGGGTACTAGATTAGAAGCTTAAACTTTAGCGAGGCAGTATGCTGTGAGAGCTAGAGAAAAGGCTATAGGACCAAATGTTATTACTG
>CANXYI011831510.1:0-12471 GCA_948208565.1 Hura crepitans
CTTCTTTTTTTTTTTTTTTTTTTTTATGTCTGTATTGAAAGGCATAAGAATATTCGACTCTTCATATGTTTTCTTGAATTCCATAAAATTAGTTGTAAGGGATTTGGCCTCTTTCTCGGTACGGTAAAAAAGCTTTGCACAGATCATACATTCGAGATACATTGCCTTTGCCAGAATACAAAAATTCTAAATAATCCATCAATTCTTTAACAAGTTCACAATGATCAACCAAACCAACTATCTCATTTTCAATTGAGTTTGTAATTGCCTAGAATAAACGTGCATCATCTCTAAGCCAGACTTGTCTAGTTTCATCAGCTGGGGGATCATTAACTAAATGGTCATCATTTTCCACTCCTCGCAAATAAATTCTAATTTTTCTGCTCCATTCTAAATAATTAGATCCCTTTAATTTATGCTCAGTTATTTTAGCGGGTTACAATAATCTCAGTAATAGAAGACTTACTATCACCAATCATATTTAATGTTTTTAACAAGACTTAAAAGATAATCACAAAAAAAAATAAAGGAGTAGCTCAGCCAACCCAAATGTGTAGAATCCAACAAATATCAAACAAGTGTTAGAAACAAAACCTGGTGACAATAAAACTTGGAATAAAACACCTTCAAGAATGCAAATGAGAGAGGAGTCCTCAAACCAAAGTCACCAGCCACTAGACCACCAGGAAAATGCCGGAGCAGTAGAATCGCTGTCAAGAAAACCAACCGGGGAGCAAACGGAGCTCTTACGCTCCACCACACGCTAGCGCGTGAAAAACAGGGCAGATGGACAAGACGGCACGTGAAGTTCACGCGCTGATCAGATGGTCACTGGAATCTGGGCTAACCTCGAACTGACACTCGCGATCCTCCCCTTGCTGGCGGTGAGTTCGAAATAGTCTTGGAACAGATGACCCAAAACAGGCAGAATTTTGTTTTTTTAAACCCAGAAAACAGAAGTGTTTAATCTCAGAAACCAGAGGTCTGATACCATGTAACAAGGTAAGAGAGAAGAAATATTTCTGATGATTATACTCATAAAAATACAGGTATTTATACACAAAACAGGATAGCTAACTAAGGAAACAAGTATTTGTTAGCCTACTAATTTGCTCCTATAATTATTCTACATTTAAGGTAACTAAATCAATCTGTTAGTTAATTACAGCTGTACACATATCTGTAACATATACGTATAATAATTCGGGCATTTGTTTAGTTTTTTTCTTTTTCAATGCAACATCTGACCTGCATAACCACGTTTTCAAATTAGTGTATTTGCCACTTACATGAGGTTGTCTGAAATTGTAATGATAAATGCTCGCTTGTCTGAGGAGACATAAATAATATATATCAGCCATGTAGGTGAAGGAAATGAGAATTTTGATTGACAATAAATATGAACGAAATGCATGAGCTGGGCTTAGTTCTAATTGGAAACTTCTTGTCTCATGTACCAAGCCAATCATATGCTGCCACCAAAGCAAAGGTAGTTAAAAAGTTGGTTAAAGAGTCAACATAGCACTTTATGATGACTAAGTCGTCTTATGTGGAAGATCATGACTAGCTTGGTGCATGAGTTATCACGTGCATCTGGTCTAGGGTAGAAGTTCTCTAATTTCTTATTCCTCTCTCTTTAGCATGTGGGCATGCACACACAAACACATGGTGTTAACTGTTAGCCACCTGTGTTTCTACTCCATGGCTGAACTTCTCAACTTTAGGCAAAACTTTCCTTGGATAGAGGGACATGGAAACTGAGAATTCATATAACCGACCCCATCTAATATGGGATTAAGGCTTAGTTTTTGTTGTTGTGCCTAAACTCAACTTTTAGTCTATCCACTACTTGTTGACAATTAAATTAGAAGGCATGGCAACTGATTTCAACAATATGCGTTCATGATAATTAGTAGCTGTAATCAGTTGCACGGGTGAAGTTTGATGGTGAAAACTCTGACATCAATTCAATTGCGGCTTCTGCATAAATGCTCTTGATGATAAATTGTTATTCCGCATGATATGTGATGTCCGACAAATGTATTTTATCTGGGTTTCTACCTTAAAAAATTTCTTCTTAGGTGATCCATGTGGCTGTAACTTAGTAGGAGGTGTTAACATGCTAAGATATCTAACAAAGATATGGTTTATCTAGGGAGTCTGTCTTAAAATTTCTGCTTTGAGATCTGTTCATTGCTGGTTTATGACGAGATGCTATCATATTAAGATGCCGTCTTTTATTATAGTTGGATATGACGCCTTATTCTTTTATTTACAGGAATACAATGACACTTCATTCTTTTATTTACAGGAATACAATGACACCTTATTGATCACTTACCTGGCCATGTTTACTAACTGCTCAAGGTATGATTTACGGGCAGACTTTGCATAGCATTGGATTCTTTTATCATGTATTTTGTATTCTATTTTATTTTACTCTTCCTTGCTTATAAGTTAATTGGAGATGAATAAACCAATTTTTATTATGAATAAGTAAAAGGAAAAATATAAAGCCAGGTGTTAACTTACTGAAAATGAAGAAACTATCTTATTAACATGATAAAGGAAAAAATGCAAGTGTTTTAAGGCACACTGCAACAATTGGTTTAGAAATAGATACATATTTATGTTGGTTTTGAAAAATACATATATATTGCACATGGCGGGAAATAGAACCTCGCTGAAGAAAGAAATCAAAACTATTATGATTTAATTTATAGATTTCTTGTAATGTGGTATTCCTCTATTATATTGCTTTACAATTTTTGAGAAAAGGACAAAAAGGGGTATATGGGAGACATTTATGTTATTGCCTCTTTTATGCATCCCTATAACGTATCAGCTTAGATGTGAATGATTGATTGCATATGCTGGGATATGCAAGGCTCCACACCAGATTTTATATGAGATGTCGAGAATTGTTTAGTTTAGTTAAGGCATGGCTTAAGCCAACCCGGGATGGGAGGTTTTTATTTTTTGTTTTTTCATAGTTTCATGGGTTTATTACTATTTTGCACATAATGTAATTATTGTCTGAGATGGTCACGTATCCTTCCTGCAGCACAATGAATGAGTTGGTTGATAAATTCAACACTGCCTATGACAGGCATAGTCGAAGGGGTGGACGAACTGCTTTTATATAAATGCCTGTAACTAAAATACAGCTGCTTATACTTTCCTGTTTAAACCATTAGAGGAAAGAGCTTTTCATTTTTATTTTTAATGTGCATAGCACACAGCGGCTTAGGGTTATTATAATTCCTGGAAACTGAACAATTTAAATAGAAATAGAAACAGGAAGTGGTCAGATTTTCTTGGCTTCGAGTTTCTATTGCTGCAGCAGTCGCATATTTGATGCTGCACAGCCACTGGCGAATTGAGATGAAAGCCTCTAGGGGCAGAGTCGCATGCACGTGCGTGCGGGTTGTTCTTAGTGAACAACTGAAGACTGCTGAGCGTTGGAAAACTTCTGGATGCACGTGTATAACTGTTTTTCTTTGTTGTTTTGGATTTTTTTTCTGGTGGAATATGTTATCATTAAGGATTATATTGACTTCATACGAAAAGTAATCATTCAAATAAGGGGATAAATAATAATGTATCGTATATTTTTTTTGATTGCTAACTGCACTAATAATTTCATCAGACATGGTCTCGGGTGTTAACTTGGGCCTTTTATCAAGATCGGCCCATTTCAGAGCAAACTCAAAAATTATTTTATGAAACAGATAAAAAACGAATTGAAATCTCTCAATCCAAAGAAAAGATTTGCATTTGGCCTCAAAATGGGTATATGATATGGCCCTTGCTTGATAATTATGTTCATTTTTTTAACGAGTCCCGATACGATAGAAAATGGAAAGTCTTGAGTAACCTGCAAAAGAGAAAAACTGTATTGGGAGTTCAGAGTGACCTAGTAAGCGGACATGTCAAAGTTAGTTCAGGAAAGGATTTCAGCGAGTAATATTAATGCTAGAAGCACTTACGTATAGAAGAGAAATAAATGGTCTCTTCATTTTGGGTGATTGATTTGAATTTTGCGCTTTACAGTGTGCTAAAATTTGAGGGCATGAATAGTTGTAATGATGTATTATCAGAATTTAATAAATATTTAATTATATTTTTTTGTCATTTTAATATCCGTATGCTGTGGTGGATAAATACAGTTTAGATCAATATAAAATTTTGAAATATTAAAAAAAATAATGTATTAATATATCGGAAAATTAAAGTACGAATGTTGGCCAAGGAAAAACAGGCAAAAATGAGCAAGCCTCGAGTAAAAAGAGAGTGAATGTCATGATATTGGGCCATCCGTGTTACTACCCCAACTGCGCCATGGCCACCAACCAACGAACTAAACGACCATTTCCAATCTCGAATCTAATCTCCTCATCTCATCTCCCCTCTCTCTCTGGCCTTTCTCTTCCTCCACTCGGAGATAAACAGAGAGCAACCAAACCATGTTTCAATCTCGTTTCTCATCTCTACTTCGCATCCTCAATTCTTCAAAATCCCGCCCTTTCTCCACCCCAATTGAACCCTCTAAACCCCAATTCCCTCAAACCCTAGCCGGTCTCCGTGCTCGATTAGCTGCCGAGGCACCTTCCTTCTCCGATTTCAACGACCTCCAATCCAACAATTCTTACTCCGTCGAAGTCGGCACTAAGAAAAGACCCCTTCCCAAGCCTAGATGGATGAGAGAAGCAATCCCGGGAGGTGAAAAGTATGTCCAGATCAAGAAGAAGCTGAGGGAATTGAAGCTGCATACTGTCTGTGAGGAGGCCAAGTGTCCCAATTTGGGCGAGTGCTGGTCTGGAGGCGAGACTGGCACCGCCACCGCCACGATTATGATTCTAGGGGACACCTGTACTCGTGGATGCAGGTAAAAATTTCGTCTTTTTATGTTTTTCCCATTCAATGTCAGCTTCTTTTGTTAGGTCTTGCCGTTCTATGATATGAGTCTTTTTGGCTTTTTGTTTCCAGGTTTTGCAATGTGAAGACATCTCGTACTCCTCCGCCACCTGACCCTGATGAGCCTGCTAATGTGGCCGAGGCAATTGCGTCCTGGGGTTTGGATTATATAGTGATTACTAGCGTGGATCGTGATGATCTGCCTGATCAAGGGAGTGATCATTTTGCTCAGACAGTGCAGAAATTGAAGGCTCTGAAGCCAAATATGCTGATAGAAGCATTAGGTATAATGTCTAGCTTTTTCTCTGGCATGATTTTTTTATGTGTTTATATATGCAAGAAGTTTGTAGTTGCTTTTAGCTAATAGCTTTAAGAATTATGAGAGAATCTTTGTTTGTTTGTTTGTTTTACTTTAATAGCTTTGTTTGTTTGTTTCTTGCCATTGTTTCATTGACCAGTTCCTGATTTTCGAGGAGATTCTGGCTGTGTGGAGAAAGTTGCAAAATCAGGATTAAATGTCTTTGCTCACAATATTGAGACTGTCGAAGAACTCCAAAGCGTTGTTCGTGATCGGCGAGCCAATTTTAAGCAATCTTTGGATGTTCTAATGATGGCAAAAGATTGTGCTCCTGCTGGGACATTTACTAAAACTTCAATAATGTTAGGCTGTGGGGAAACACCTGAACAGGTTTTGAAAACAATGGAGAAGGTAAAAGCAGCAGGTGTTGATGTGATGACTTTTGGCCAATATATGAGGCCATCAAAGCGCCATATGCCAGTATCTGAGTACATTACTCCCGAAGCTTTTGAAAAATACAGAATACTTGGCATGGAAATGGTACGCTATTCTACCTTTTCATTTTAGAAGTCTTGGTTACGAGATTTTATTTTATTTTCATCAACGTAAACTTTATAGATCGTTACTACTAATGCATCATGAGATGGACAAGCACGTATTTCACTCTGATGTGTGATAATTGGTCTTAAAATAGATTTGTTGAGATAAAAACAACTCTGGTTAAACCATTCCCTTATCCTATCATGGATCTGAGATCCCCTCTCTTATGAAATATTGCATGGAAATGGGATATATCTTCCTCTTTCTACATTTTGTATCATGTTCGCAAGATCAATTGATCCATCTGTGGATGAGTATAGCATTATGGTCAAAGAGAGCCTTGGCCTGCCAATTATGAGATGTTCTAATGTCTATAACATTTTCTTCTATTGTATGGATATGTTCACACTTTTATATGGTGTGTATGTCTATTTATAAGTAGAGTTGATTTTAACCATTCCCTCAAAAGAAATGTATTTTGCTTGATGTCCTCTGTGATTTTGTGTTGGACTGGAGCCTTCTAGTTTATTATTGTCAATTGACCACGTGCCATGTCAATCAGGAATGCAACAATCAACGACTCATGTTGCATTGATAATCTGCAGTCTTTCCTTTGCTTACTATTTTTATAAGCTAAATTAAAATATAAGAAAATGTGACATTAATTTATGAGCATGCCATATAAAGGCAATCATTAGCATGACTTTTCATGCTTGTATAATTAGTGCTTGATGCTGTCAGATTTTAAGCTGATTTACTTTGTCTCACAAATTTACTTTACATTAGAAGCATGTATCAAATTTAAAGCTGTTGATTTCTTTTCACTTTTGTAATTAAATTCCAGAAGGTGATATTGCTTTCTTGTATCTTATTATTCATCTGGATGATACAGGGATTCAGGTATGTGGCATCTGGTCCCATGGTCAGGTCATCGTACAAAGCTGGTGAATTTTATATCAAATCCATGATAGAATCGGATCGGGCTGCATCTTCACAACTTTCTATCTCTTGATGACTGGTTCTTTTGCTATTTTTGTTCATCCGCATAGAGCGTGACATGCCACCAATTTGTGTCTCTGGTGATTAATGATTACGAAGGGACAAACTTAGCACATTGAAAGTAATTTTTTGAGAAGCTTAAGATGCAAGAGGTCAATCCTTCTGTGGCTTCTCAAGCTTAAATAAGCTCCGAGTTCATTATGATCTGTTCTGGTTGTAAATTCAGTGTGTCGTAATTCAAAATTGTTCCTTCTTTGACAACTATATAGATCTCCTTCTAATTTAGTTGATGCATGATAATGAGGGATTCTCATCGTCGTTATTTTAATTACTGGGGCCCCAGCTCTTTTGAGAATATGCTCCGGCTTTTCAATGAGGTATATTTGTTAAGTTTGTCCAACTGATTTCTATGATGTTGCTAACCAATGTATCTGAATCTTATATTGTATTTCGGTAGCAAATCGTGGTGGTGGCAGCTTGTACCTACTGGCTGTGGTCCTTACAAGGCTTAAGATATAAGAAAGCTTGTTAAACAAGGGAACGAATGAGTTAAAAGTCCCACTTACATAGGCTTCGGAAGACCGCTCACCTAATTATAGATTCATGCTACCCACACTCGAAAATGGCTGGGTTAGTTTGATCCTTTTGAACCGCATTTGGTTTTTAATAATACCAATCAATACCTACAGTCGATTAGTAAGTCTAGCTAATGATGCATGGTCGTGGAAAAAAAAAGCTGAAGTTATATATATTAAAAGACTTGGTTTCGTCGCTAATAAAAACATAAGCAAAATTCAATATCTTAATGAATGTACACAAGCCATATATTTTTAGTGTCATTATAAAAGAGCTAATTGAACAAAATAGGAGCTCATAGTTGAACATTGTTCCATATCCCTCAACTTGCACCCATTACATCGCCTTTGCCCTTTGCGGTCTCAACGCCTACCCTGTGAAGCTCGCAATTTCCACCCTTCCCTCTCTTTTGTATTGAGCCTATCATTGCACCCAATCTGTCCCTCTTTAGCCCCTTAATCCCTCATAGTTGTTTCTGAGTCTCAGATGCAAGCAGCTACATTCTTCATTTACTTTTTTTTTTCCTAAAAAAAAAAGTGTACTTTTGAATCTATTAGTTAAAGAGTCCATTTTTTTTCTAAAGCAGCTAAAGAACTCAAATCCACACAACACAATGCCAATTCTTTTTCTGCTACTCTCTCACTGCACTGCTATCAGCTAAAGGTCATAACTTTTCACAATGGGTTGCTGTATGAGCTCTACTACCGCCAGCCGCCCCCATTATTCGCCACCAAAACAAGAACCCAAGAGATCTAATAATGCCACCATAGCCCCACCACCAGCTTCACTTGAAGAAGAAACAGTGAAAGAAGTTCTCTCTGAAACACCCATTATCCCTAAACCCCCACAAAATCCACCATTGACGCAGCAGAAAATCACCCAAGTCCAACAAAATCCACCACCGACGCAGCAGAAAATCACCCAAATCCCCATTGCTCAACAACCCAAAACCGAAGCACAGCTTTTCACCAGAGAGGAAGAAGCAGGTGGGGAAAGAACCCCTGAAATCTCTCAAGCATCTGAGATGTATAGCGTTGTTGATACTCACTCAACGGCCACAACTGCAACTACTACTACTACTACTGTAACAGAGATAAGAGATGATGAGGTAACTAGCAAGAAGAGAATCAACAGATCTCCGGCTAAAGTACCCAGAAAGCGTCCCTACACCGGCGACAGAGATAGAGTGCCAAAACCTCCTGCGATAAGAGAAAGGCCGGCGATGAAGAGGGGGTCTCCCGGTCACTCGAGAACTCCTCAGCAGCGTAATGTGGGGTCTAGTAGAGTCGAAAGGGATCTAGGAGAGAGGTCTGGCCGGCGGTCAAGGTCACCGGCGACTCGAATGACGGCCGGTGGAGCAGTAAAGGGTCGCAGCGGAGGGATCCCGACGAAGGTGATAGGCAAATCCGGGAGCAAACCAGCCGAAGTGGCAGTGGAGAGTGGAGTAAAGAAAGAAGAGGAAAGCAAAAACGACAACGCTTTGATGGAGCGGTCAGGAAAAGAGTCTATTGATAACCCTCAAGTGTCCTTGGAATGTTTCATTTTCCTGTGAATATTTACTAATTTTGTGAATTTAGGACTGTTAAAATTCAACATTTTAATTTTTGGTGTGTACTTTTAGCTTTCCTTTTGTTAATGAAAGCAAATCTTGTTCAAAATTCTTTTTTTTCTTCTGAAATTTATTTGATATATAAATTATCCATATAAAGAGTTATTAGCTTCTTTAATATAAAATATATTTTTTTTCCAAAGATATAAATAATGTATAAACTATTATAATGTGTATTTATATATATGTTGTGCAATGTAATTTCCACAAGGGATTGCATGTGTATATTTTCTGAGAACTTTTATGAAAAGAACCTGGAGACTGTTGAATTTTGTTTAGAGATGATGAGTAGCTAAAGAATAAAGATGGTCCTCCACCAACTGCCTAGGAATGGAGCATCCTCTATTTTTTGTTTATCATGTTCTTTATTTCATTTCATTTTCCTTCTGGACTGTCATCGTGCACTCCTCTTTTGTCTGTTTACTGTTTCTCACCACTCGCTGCCATGAAATTTCCTCCTACTTTATTTTTCTTTCTTCTCACTTTTTTGCTTTAACCATTTTCTTTTCTGGATACCATGATTGAAAGTGATAATCTTGTTTCTCTGCCATTGCATGGCAGAAATTACAAGTTCTAAAAATGCCATCTTTTCTTTTAAAAGTCGAAACCAATTGCTGCTTTCCTTAGCAGTTCCCATCCGAAATTTATACATTTCATTTTAAAGATAGGAGTTTGATGAATCATTAACCTATGATACAGAGCAAGAAAAAGGATTACACTACCTCTCCCAACATCTTAAAGAACAAGAGAAAAGAGATTCAAGTTTCCAATAAAAAGTTCGAATCTTGCGTGAATCCGTGCAAGCTTTTTTCATCTTTTAGGAGGCATGGAAGGCATTCTCATACATTCTCCAATAAATTTATGAATAAGATGCATGCCTCAATTGAAGTTCTCAATTTCATTTTCTCTTTTTAACTATATCAATCAATTACAACAAATTGATGCGAGAAAATGTGGCGCAATGCAAACTCTGTTGATACAAATGTGTGTGCTTGAGGAAAGCAATGGCAAGTTTTGTTGAATCCGAATGTACCATAATTGAGTTTGGTGGATGCAGACTTGGTCTCAAGACTATGAAGTCCAGAGCTTGAAAAAGAAAAAGAAAAGTTTTGATCTAGTTAGTTGTTTTATTTTTATTTTTATTTTTGCGTGATGATGTTAGGATTTTAGCTTGAGGTGGCCAAGTTGAAACTGAGGCAAGGATTATGTGCATGAAAGGGGTTTGTGATGGATTCAGGAGGGCAAGGCACCGGAGCTGGGTGTGCAAGGAAGGTAGGAATTTCTTCTCCTGGCATCAACACTGATAACCCTTTGGCATAAACAGTCATCTGAATAGAAATTATAAAACTTATTAAAAAGATTAATGAAAAAAAAACAGTAACAAAGCTTTTCCAATGCAAGAAAACAGTCTCTCGATCTATGAAAAAAAATCTCAAATCCTCCACTAACTCCAAGTTCAATAACAAATGCATATAGCAGTTCAAGAATGGACAATATACGTTTAGACCATATCCATAAAGAAATGTTTACAAGTTTATTCACGAACTTGATCCAAAGATAAGAAAATGCTGTTACGAATAGGTGCCGTTGCAGAACAGACAAAAGAGATCACTTTACTTTGCCATTCTTAAGAAACAAGTAGAGAAAGAAATAAAAAAAATAGTGGAGTAGAGATAAGAATAATCCCTTAAGCAAGGCATTGGTATTTAATACCTATTGCGTTACACCCACTGTCTCCGGAATTTAAGCCTCCTTCCATAAATCAAGGGCACTCTTAACTAACCAAATTAATATATCAACTTTAATGAAGTTGTGGCATATCATTCCACCAAAACCACATAATACTTTGTACAAATATTACCTTCTGTCTACCCATGCCAAGACGATATATTTAAATATACATAAGAAACTCCTTGGCTGTAGAAGATAGGGAGTAATAGAACATGGAAAGCTAATGGACACATGAAATAGGTACTCTATACGCATAAAAGCACAATCTTTTTCACACATAAAACATCAGACCATGACCTGCATCCACAAACACATACACGCAGAGTAAACTTGACCATTGTGTCTAGACATGTTTGCTTGCATTTAATGGTATGGGACAAACCTCTGGAATAGCAAAGAATAGGGGACTATACTTGTCTAGACCCATTCCATGAATGTTATACTATAAGCAAATTAATTTACCTGATATTAATATTGGATCTTGAGAAGAAAAGTGTATTTGGGATAAGTGCTTATGGTGGCAGCAGAATAATTTTGGAACTCGCTGGAGCTCCTAAAATATGAAGAAGTTCAACAGCTTTTGGACCCTTTTTTTTAATAATTATTTAATGTTGGTTATAGCTCTTCATGATTATTAGAATGTTATGAGATGGATATGCTTAAGAAGGTTTAAGCATTAAATTTATCATCCCCAGAAGTTTATAGTCAAAATGAACGCAAAGGACTACTAAAGACAAGACTCACATGATTGGTCCAATATAGTGGACCCGTGACCCCTAATATGTTGGGATACGTGGCCCAGAAAATATGCATGCTATGTGAGCATAATCATGAGAATATGCATAAAAATTTTATAATTCAACGGAGCAAAATTTTAGCAGAAAATTATGATCAGAGGTGCATAGGCAAATCCTTTAGATTGAATAAATGATCGTCCAAGAAACACGAAATACACTTGCTTTGAATGATGTGAATAACACACAAATGCATGGGGATAATAATTAGCACAACATGATTAGCAATGAAGTCTAGTCATATAACAAAATTTGCAGACAAGTAGAAAATCCAAAAAGGACTTGTCATCTGTTATCCTGAAGATCATTTTCAAGAAAATTTTTATTAGATCTCTCATATAATAAGCCAGAGCTTCTTTTTTTTTTTTTAATCCAAATTAAGAAGCCATGTTTGAAAACATCAACCTGCCTAATTAATAAAGGTTAAAGCTCAAATCTTTGAGCCATCACTTGAGCAGATTGCGATTATGATTTTCAAAACAGCACAAATAAATAATCAAAAGATCAAAACAAACTGAAAAAAAAAATTTCATGAAGAAATTTGCAATTTCTTAACAATGATCTTCAGCTGTGAATTTCTTTACTTTAGGAAAATTCTATCTACATGAGTCCGAAAAGAGGGTTATCAGTCAGCCTACTTATCTTATTTTGCCTATTCTACATTGGGCAAAATGAAATTTGGATTAGCTTATGGAAAAGTATGACAAAAAAGAGAGAGATGTTGCAACAAAATTTTGTTAAAAAGAAAAGCAGAAAGAGCCTTTTCTCCGCTTGTTGGGCTATTTATTACAATTTGGTACAAAATAATATTGAAATTTGCAAGAAAGTCCAGTCAAAACTGCCAAAGTTGAGTATGATTACAAAACAAAAAGAAAGCATATGGAGCAGTCGCGGTCATACTGGAAGATTATACTCATTGCATTTGCAAGTATCCTAAAAGATCAAGACCTTTTAAATAAGAAAAAGGATAATTAAGTCCTGTAAATATCTTCTACCCAGCAATGGAA
>CANXYI011831511.1:0-17783 GCA_948208565.1 Hura crepitans
GAAAGCTCAAATTATAACTTTTACATCTTCATAATCACTTAGGCATGATAACTTTAAATTGGAACAATAAAAAATTTGGCAATCCTTGAGGGATTTTAGCTTTGAATGAGCTTACACTATGCATGAAAAAAAGAAAAATGAAATGAAATTATTGCAAATTTTTTTTGTAATTTGGATAAAAATTAAACAAAAATGCTGTGAAATGAATGTATGAATAACAGATCATTATAATTGTTTAAGGCTTTTAGACTTAGTCTATATTCAAGCTAAAAAATAAATAGTTTAGTTAATTTTCATCATCCAAATGGAGATTCTCCTTAAACCAAGCGTTTCTCTAATTATCTAAATTTTCAATAAAAATAGGCCATTTATTTCTTACCTAAATGCAAGTGCTCTATACACTGAAGTTAATATGTTGAAATCATTCCTCACCTCTGACTTAACTTTCAGAGGACCGTTCCCGACTTATTGCCAAGCGATTTTTTTATCGCTAGATCAGGACATTATTTAGTGCTTTTATTGAGAGCCCTAATGGCAAAAACATCGAGATGATCCCATTCACAAAAAAAATAATGCTTAGAGCTATACACTAATTGCACTTTTGTTTGATGAAGATTCTGTCAGAGATCCACCCTTAATGGGTATTATAATAACTTTAGAAGCTTTACAATGACTATTTTAAGGGTTTCATGAAGATATTAAATTGAAACTCTTAAGAGACTTGAAACCACAAAGAGAAGACATTAGAATAGACATGGATGCTACTTGGAAGAACTGGAAGGCGACGAATAGAAAACCTAAGAGAAGTAAGAAAAGTCAAAATCTAATCACATTCTTCTTCATCTTCAGAAAGTGATACCTCTAATACCTGAAATTCCAAAAGAATAAAGAAAGATGAAGCTCAGAGTAAGTAAATCAAACCTTCTCAGGTTGAGGGAGCTTTTAATAATCTATTTGTAAAAGTGGTGAAGAAATTCAAGCTAGGTTACCCTAAAAAGCTTGACTATAAGGGCAACATAGATTTACCATTTTACTGAACAAATATGAGAGGTCCTTTTTTGTCAGCATTCTCACAAGATCAAGATAAAGAAGCATAAAGGGCGATTGGATCCTAAAAAGCATTTGGTTGAATATTACACTCTCATTCACATGAAAACTTTCAATGATGCTCTTATTTGTAAATATTTTCTATCAACCTTGATAGATGATATTCTTGATTGGTTCCACAATTTACTTTGGAAATCAATACCCCACTTTTAAGCAATTATTTGAAATGTTTAAAGCTAGATTTGTCATAAAGATGTGTACTAAAAAGACTATTATATATTTGTAGGGAATCATTTAGGGTGAAGACGAAAGCCTCAGGGATTTCATCAAAAGATTCTAGAAGGTAGCTTCAGATATCCAGAATTTTCATAATGAAGTGGCAACTATAACATGATTAATAATATCCTGGATTTCTAGTTGTGTAACTCTTTAAAGACTAGTGACCAACAGACTCTAGGGAGCTTATAGATAGAGCTAAATTTCATAGCTCTTGATGACGCTAATAGAGTGGATGGTTGATATAGTCTTGAGCTCCATATTAATCTAGGATGAAATTCCTCCTAATATGATTATCACTCCAAAAGGTTATCCCTTTTGTGACTCCCATAAGAAGTTTTCCCCTAAAAGAAGTTCACTACAAAATATAAACGACCATAGAAGAAAATCAAGGGACAACAAGAAAGTTTATTTCACTCCTTTTAATGTTGATCCACATAAAATTTTTATGTGGATGAAAGAGAATCATTGCAGAGTAAATTGGCCAAAGAAGATGGATCAATGCACACTCATACTTAGTTAATTAATTCATAAATTTTTCTTTTTACAGATATAATGGTTATAAAATTCCCGAACATACATGTATCCCATATGTTTTCCTTTATTTTCTTAGTTTATATCATAATAATACATTTCTTATTTTTATTCCTCATTTTTAATTTCTTCTACTTTGATGTATTTTTATGCTTGTATACATGTTTACTTTAACTTATATACCATATATCAAATAAACTATATAATTTATTTTGCAACATTTTATAATTCTTATTATTCCCTTCCTCTCATATACCTCTTTAATTCTTCAAGTACGTGTGCGTAATTAATTCTATTATCAATTCATTTCATTTTTTATTCTTTTATATAACTATGTATTATGTTTTTCTTTATTTTTCCTTTCTAGTAAATTATACCCTCTAATTAGGCTTGTTATTATCCTTAATTATACCTACTTTAATTCAATTATCTATTTATCCATTTATATCTATTTATTTATCATATTCACACACTTACGTATTTTCTAGATCTTCTAAAATTTTAAGCCATAACTATTTATTCAACCTATTTTATTTTCCTACACATCTACAATTACAATTTGCTACACTATATACTTAAATTAACCATAAAATATTCTTATTCACTTAATATGTATGTTTCGACTATACTAAGTTTTAATCCCACCTATTTTGTTTCATCATTTTAACCACTTTAACATAGTTCCTTTGAATCCTAATTATGTCTCTTAACATTAATTTCTACTACAACTAAGAATTTAAGCTAAACTAGCAACTTCCATAACATAAAATTCTTAAAAATTCTTTACATAATGTAAATTCATACTAATTAAGTTTCATTCCTTCTTTACTTTATTTTCCTCACTCTTACATATCCTAACATAAACCTTATATTAATTCTATGCACACATTTTATCCATCCATAACAATATATTAATCATACTTCACATAAACTATAACATATGTGAACTATAATTTAGAATACACATATCTTATGTGCTTAAATCCATCAATTCACCATTTCTTCTTGCTTAACTCCATCTCGTCATCATCCTTCCTCCATTTCCATCAACTCTATAAATGAATTTCCTCATGAAAAATCCATTCAAAGTAACACTAATCACATAATTTCATTATATACTTATAAATTATCACCTAATTACCTTAATTAAATCACTTAATCTACTTGGATTGAGAACCACTTACCACCATGAAAATGATCCTAAAGCCTTGCCTAACACCACCTTTCTTTCTCTAATTCCTTGCTCCTTCCATAGATTTTTGGGTAGATTCCATAATAAGGTGGATAGAATAATCATTTAATTGTAATATTTAGTGATTATTTGGTGTAATGAGATGAAAAAAAAGGGGAAGGGAATTCATGATGGAAATTTCAGCCATGAGAGGTTTTGGGGGAGTGTTAGTTGCAACTAAATAAATAAAATATTAATATTTGGGTATTTATACATGAGATGGATGGCTAGGATTAAAAGTAGCATTTTATACTTGGATGCTTAGGATTTTTCCACGTGTAATTAGTTTAAAATATCATTTAATCCCTTACATCTCATCTCCCCACTTAATTCCACTTGGATGGCCAAGATTAATCCTAATACTATTTAATTTAATGGCTAGAATTGCTCCCCACATTATTAATTCCATAATTTTCCTTAAATATACACATTTAATGGAATTTATTTCATTAATTTTTTTCGTAGTTTCCATCTTCAGAAAATTCTAACACTATGATTTTTGGGTTCTTCATAATTTTTGACCAATAAGATATGCCATTTTTTTGAATTTTTTGAGCACATTTTTGAATTTTTTTGTTCAGCTCTAAGCAGTTTACTGTTTATCGTAGACCGTAAATTTAGATTTTATTTTCAACTTTTGACCTCTTATATGACCTCAAATTCTTTTCAAATTTTACAATAATGCATCTTATAATTAATATTGTTTTTTTGTCAGATTAGCTCCATTTAGCCCTAAGACACTATTCACAGCTCGGATGGCACTATTCACTGAGGCTCGCTGCCGAACCTTATTTTTCTTGCATTTTCTTATCATTACTGTGCCATGTGTCTCTCTCCTCTTTTTGACCATAAATAGAGAATTTTCCATTTTGCCCCTAAACTTTCCATGAGATTACTATTTTGCCTTTCGTAATTTTTTGCTCCGTAGTTCACACCAATCGACTCTACACGATCCGTACATCTATTTTATTTTTCACTTTTTCTTCTAATTCCATTTCTAAGCTTATGAAAAACTAGATCGAAAGTCGGGACATGACAATCTTCATCAAATTCACTCAATTTTATTCAGAAATTCTACATTTTAAAATTTCCAACATAAAAACATAAAATTCAATAAATTTTTAGTAGAAAATCTCAAAGAAAGGTTTATGCACATACTGATTAATGGTAAAAAACGGATTGATAATGAATCTAATCTTGTGGAATGAATTCCCACTTTGATTACAACTTTGAATTCCTTCCTTGATCACCATATCTCGAAGAAAAGAACATAACATACCACAACCGAATTAGGAGAATAGAAAAATCATAAGAAAGGCTTAGATGATGATTTGGATCAATTTACCTTAGAAATCCTTAGGTGATCAAGGTCTTTATGAAGCTTTGTAACTTCTCCATAGCTAAGAAGAAAAATGACGTTTTATTTTTTTGTCTAATTGTAGGCATATTTTTAGATATTTACACCCCTTAAAAAAGATGGCTTAGATTAGCCATATAAATCCCATCCAACAATTTATATGGCCCTATATCCAAGTATCACTTTTAATCCTCCTTACGATTACTTTTACTCCACTTTTTACCATACTATGCACAAAACTTTAATTTTTAATAATTTAAGAAAAATATTATTATTTTTAACCTAAATATTTTTATTTCCATATTTTGCAGGGCGTTACATCCTTCCCCTTTTATAAAATTTTGTCCTCAAAATTAATAAATCAAACTGGTCATGGTTCCGCTATTTTACCCCAACCTCCTTTCCCTTGCATAGCTTCTTTAGCATTGCATTTCCTCCACTTTACTTTAATCAAAGGAATTTACTTCCTTCTCATTTCTTTTATCTCTTTAGCTAGGAGTTTAATTGATTCCCCACCCTTGATCTCAACAAAAATGGCATATAAAGTTTCTAGCCACCACCTTGACAACGTTGGTACACATAGCATTTTATCAACCTTTTTCCACTTCGGTGGTATTGCTCGTTTATGAGACATCGGTTCCACACACTTAACACCATGTTATCATCATCCTTATACTCTATATCTTACCTTTTAAAATCTTTTTGGGACCTTTATCTATATAAAGTGTTATTTTAGCTTGAATGTTATTCATCATTCTTTGGTGTATTTAATTGAATCTGATCTCATATCTCTATTCTCACTGAAGCCAGGCTCACCACCTTATCCCCATTAATCTCTATCGATCACAAAGTGTTTTATACTTTTCATCATAAAGTGGCTCATAAAGTGCCACCTTGTATCCCACTTAATAGCTGCAATTGTAGCAGATCTCATCAATGAGGTATATTTATCTAACTTTCTTTAAATTTACTAACATGGCTTCTAAGCATATTTTCACCTGGAATCACTTTCTCAGCTATTTGTCTTTAAGAGCTTATGTGTCTCTTATCATACTATTAGCCATCTATCACATGGCTTCCCCTCAAGGAGATACCTTAACACGGTTTAGCCTTACTCTCATCTAAACTACATTTTACTTTTAGTGTGCAATCCATTATAGCTTGCAATGTCACCAGAGATCCCAACTCTTTAATTTCATTGGTGTCATCTCATATGGTGTTATGTACATTGACACCGTTCTAGGTATTACATCAATAGATAATTGTATTCTTATTTCTTATCCTTTACTTCATGAAGTAAATATACTATTGGAGAGAAGGTCTAATCTCCTCTAATAAAAATCATCTTATCAAAATTGTTGGCCTTAAGAGAAAAATTCTTTTAGGGTTTACTAATCCCCATCACTTAATGGTTACATAACCACTTGAGATGTGCAAAACCCGAACCGACCTAAATTTTTAGATTTTTTATTTATTTGGGTCGGGTTAAAAAATTTTAAAATTTTGAGTCGGATTTCTTTGGAGGAAACCCAAATATCATTATAATAATTTTATTTTTAAAAATTTTAAGGATTAAAAGGTAATTTATATGGGAAAAGTAGAGAAACGGATGTTAATATATTAATCCCCCGGACGTTTAACTTTAAAAAATATAACTAATAATCAAATTTCCAATGCTAACCCTTTTAATTTTTTTTAAAATTTTTTTTCTTTTCTTTAGCTTAATTATTGACATTTCTTTAATTAGTTTAAGAAAGTCATAAATATATTTCTTGAATTATTAATTTATTAGCCATTTAAAATTTAAATATTCTTTTTTTTTGTCATGAGAAAATGAAAAATATAATATAGAGAATATATTTAGTGTTTTTCAAATAAGGGACTAAGTTTTTATTTTTATTTGTCATGTATAATTTTATTTGTTGAAAATCTAGTTGGGTATTTTTATGTTTTGAAGAACTTGTGTTATAATTATTTGAAAAAATTGTTGAATAATTGTCTTGTGCTAAGATATTATATAGTGATGACAAAATATAATTTTTTGAATTAATTTGGGTTGTTTGGTTCAGGGCCCAAATTTTTTGGGAGTTTAAGTTAGGGCCCAAACTATAGTTTGATTCAATTCAGGTAAGAGGATAGGAAAATTTTTGGGTTCGTGTCATTGCGGGTCGAGTCGATTTTGACCTGACCTATACTCACGCCTAATAACTACTTCATCTCAACATCGCGTCAATTCATCAAAGGGCAATTGAAGTCATTCAAATAGAAATTTATATATCCTGGCTCCTCAATAGAGAATCTTATATATCCCACTCACTATCAAACTACAACCAAAGGGTCAGTTGTTAGTATCTTAGGCTTAATTTCTTTTGATATCAATCCTGCATGGAGAATAAGATGTACCAATGTAGGAGTGGGTTGGACATGAATCTATCAAAGTGCTCACACAAATAAGTATGAGAAAAAAGAGATAGCATATCTAGAATTAGTAGAGAGCAACCATGCAAAGGTCAATCGCAGCTCATGTAATGTAATGCAAATGAATACACACATCTTATCACTCACATGTAATCACATGGGCAATGGACACAATGTTTACAGGAAAGAACCGCTTGAACTTGGCTCTGATACAACAAAGCGTGATGCCCCTCCTCCCGATAATCAAAGGCATTAGATGAAGGTGTGTCACATTATATGCCTAAGGCACTAGATATACTAAGTGCTCTTACATGAACCTTTACAATGTATACACATATTCAAATATACTTTCAATAAGGAAAACCTTGTTTCATATCACTTATCACATTCAACTTGTTAGGGTGTGCCACATCACATAATCATAAATCTATACCATGGCATGTAGAAAATAAGCACAGGGCCTTTAAAACCTAGCCCAAACTTAAATAAGAAAATCTAAAGGAAAAACCAATCTTTAGTTTAAAAGTTTTACAACCCAAAAGAAATGGAAACCTAACTAAAAACAAAATATTAGAACAACAGAAATTTTAGAATAACACAAACATATGCAATTTGCATAATATGTACTCATTTTGCCAGCTGTGAATCCCACTCTACAATTGCCTTATTTGTTGATGCTTAATCTATTGAATATGCATGGAAAACACCGACGTGCTAAGCAAAACTTGCTTAGTAGTACATAAACTAAACTTTGAATAATCACAATTTCATATAATCACATTATTTACAACTCATCTTTATAGCATACCTTACACATGCATAAGCCATTTTAATTCAGCAAACTTAGCCTACTTGTCATGTTCCATTTTGCTAACAAAAACTTTATAACACTTTTATGCATATGTCCTTACCCAAACTTATGTTGTAGGTTTTTTAGAGTCTAAAGTATCACATGTACATATATGACATTGTCACTTGAGCATTGGCATATACATAAACACATAATTTATATGTATTTATTAACCATTATCTCTTTCTAATTTATTATGGTACTCATTCACTATGTCTCTACTTTTTACACGGATTAACTTGTTATACTTATAACAATAAAAGCATGACATCACATATTATCATTTCTAGTTACTACATCATATTCATGTCTCAATTAATGAATAATTATACACATAATATTACAATCGTTCATTCAATCCTTATCTATAAGTTCGTTATCATCACATTATCATATACATATACAACTCACTGATCTTAGAGGACTGTAATTTTGCCTGCACTTTAGTCATCTCATCATGTCACTCAAATTTCATATCCCAAAACATTACTCATCATATTCATAATTGTCATGCTTGATACACACATGTTTGGTCATCAATTTTAAATCCAATATATATATGCAAATCGCACTCACACTCATGGAAAATACAATACCAATTCACACATACATATGCTCATACTATAATAAGGAATTCACACATTCAACATAGGATACACTTTAGTCACATGCATTCTTCACTATTCTCATTATGTCTTATATTACAACAAAAAGTTGCATATGCATCACATGTTGTCATTTTCTGTTGCATGCATTACACATTAATCTCATTCACTTACTCAAAATTAACCCCATGTATGTGTTCATTTTTTAAGTCATTTAAGTAAGTCATGTTAAGTTTAGTTAGATTTAGCCTATTGTATACCTCGACTAAGGTAGATTAGATAATGGGTAATCATAAATATGTATAATACCCAAACGGGGCTTACATGTTTATACTCACAATATCACATAAGCAATGATATTATAATATAATGTATAGCACCCAAGCAGGGTTTATGCAACTGTATTTGCATATCACAATTTGCTCCAAAGAGTATACATATGATTTATAGTTCCTAATAGGCGCTTACACAGCTTTACCCATAATATCTCATAAAGAAAGATGTAATACTACTAAATAAGTCCCCTGTTGGTATGCCAACCTATCCCATTGCAAATAATAGTCTACTTATACATGGGCAATACTAGTTTTGTTCATATTGCCATTATAGATTTATTTCTTTTAATAGAATCACATACTCATTTCATAAAGTTAAAAAAATTTTCATTATCACATGATGTGTTCATAAGCTCAATTCATGTCAATATTGTTATGCATTTTCACATTCTCATATCTTATTAATGCACGGCTGCTTCTACTGCGCTATTAGCTTAAGGCCTATAAGGGGAAGATTTATAGTGCTCAATCCCATACTTCTATAGAGGCTATTTAGTTTCACCTTAGAATTGCAGCCTATTGTCTGAAATTACTTGTTGGGATAACCTATACCTATCAATGATATTTCTTTTAATAAATTTACTTTTATGCTTTGCCCCTAATTTATTGAAAGATTCAGATTTTACCCACTTTGAAAAGTAGTCAATGGCCACAACTATGTATCTATGACCTCTTATTGCAGATGGCCTTATCTCTCCAATTTTGTCAATTCCCTATGTAGAAAAGGGTTATGGAGAAGACAAACTAGTCAATTCCATTAGTTGTAAGTGGCTTAAATTGGCATAGATTTGGCACTTGTGATATTTCTTGACAAAGTTGCAACAATATGTCTTTATTATTAACTAGTAATATCATGTCCTTATAATCTTTTTCGCTAAATTTCTTCCATTCATATGTAAACCACAAATACCTTCATGTACCTCTATTTGTATCTTCTGAGCTTCCACTTCATCCACGCATCTAAGTTGAACACCATCATAGTGCCTGTTGTACAACATCTTTTAGAAAGAAATAAACTAGGTAGATAGCTTTCGTAGTACTTTTTTATCTTTTTCAATTGCATGATTTGGATATCCTCTTATCTCTAAATATGTCTGAATGTCATAATACTAAGGCAGTTCATTATACATCCTTACCTCTATTGTGTTGTACGCTAATGTATATTAGATATCTTAGCTTAGTGAAATACATTGGCTTTAGTATGTCTTTCTTGGTGAAATTAGCTATTGACATTAACGTTGCCAAAGCATCAGCTACTTAGTTTTGCTCTGTTAGAATGTGATGGAAAGTACATCTGTCAAATGATTCTAAAAAATCTGTGATTCTTCTGACATACCTATTGAGATTTTCACTTTTAACTTCCCAATTACCTTTTGCTTGTTATATTACTAACATGGAGTCTCCATACACATTGACCATTTTTCCCCTAATAGGAATAAAGTTTTCATGCTATAATGCATGCTTCATACTCAATGATATTATTAGTGGTTGGAAAGTCCAACTATTTGCCAAAAACACGTGCTGTCCTTCTAGACTGATTACTAATGCACCGGGCCCTACACCTTTTTTATTAGCTGCTCTATGAAAATACATTTTCCATCCCTTTTAGAATATTGCCCCTAGGTATTCATCTATAAATTTGAACTCTGCCTCATTGCTTTCAATCGATTGTTTCACCAAGAAGTCTACTACTACTTGTCCTTTGATGGTTTTCTTAGTTACATAAGAAATGTCAAATTCTTCTAGTAATAGAATCTACTTACCTATTTTGCCTACTAATGATGGTGCCATCTACAGATATCGTAAGGGATCATATCTTACTACTGCCTCGACTTTATATGATTAAAAGTAGTGACGGAGCTTCTTAAAGACCCAAATTACTTTTAAACATATCTTTTTCGCTTCTACATATTTCTACTCATATGGAAGTAGCTTCTTACTCAGGAAATAAACTAAAAATTCTACCCTTAACTCGTTTACATGTGCGATAAGGGCTTCAGTGGAATTCTCTTCTATAATAAAGTACAAGATTAAAGCTTTCCTTGGTATAGGTGGCTTTAAGACTGGTGGGTTGATTAAGTACTATTTTATGGCCTTGAATGCTTTTTGGTAATCATTGTTCCATTTGTAAGGTTAGTTATTTCTCAAAAGTTTAAATATGGGTTCATAAATAGATGTAAGCTTGGCTATGAATGGACTGACATATTGTAGCTTTCCTAATAACCCTTGAACCTCTTTTCCATCTAAGGAGCATACATTTCTAGAATTTCCTTTACTTTATAGGGATCTCCTTTAATTCCATTCTTACTAACCATGAATCCTAACAACTTGAGTCTCATGTTGAACTAGTCTAATCTTTAGAAGAACTTCTCTCAAGCCTCAAAATGTCCTTTTTTGTTTATTGATTTGACTAGCATATCGTCCACATAGACTTCCACTGCTTGATGCATCATGTTATGAAAGAGTTTAGTAGCCATTCTCTGATATGTCGCCCCTACATTTTTTAGTCCAAAAGGCATCACCTTATAACAATATATCCCTCATTTTATTATGAAAGTTGTCTTGCATTTGTCTATTACCTACATGAGAATTTGGTTGTATCCTAAGAACCCATCTACAACGGAGTACATGGCTGCCATGGTTGCACTATCAATTAGTACATCCGTATGAGTTAGAGGGAAGTCATTTTTGGGGCATGTTGTATTTAGGTCTTCATAGTCTACGTATATCCTAACCTTTTTGTCATTCTTCAGTATGGGGACAATGTTGCCTAACCAAGTAGGGAAAACTATTTCTTCTATGAATTTAGCTTCTAGCAGCTTAATAACTTCCTCTTTGACTTTTTTGGCCCATTTTGGCCTTATTCTTCTTAGCTTTTGGTGAACTGGGCGGATGTGATCATGAGTTGGAATTGCATGTTCAACTACCTTTCGATCAATGCCAAGCATGTCTTCATAATTCCAAGCAAATAGTTTTTTATACTTTTTTAGTAATCTCTCAAACTTTTCCCTTTCCTCTATAATAGTAGCATGGGCAATTAATATATTTTTAGGTTTTTCATTTTTGCTAAGATTAAACGGGTTAATTTTAATGCAATTAATGTAAAAAATACTTATATAATGATAATTGGAATACATGCCACTGTAAAAAAAAAACATCGTCCAAATAAGCACATTCATTGTTCACTTTATTACTAAGAAAATTATTCACCTCAAAGAAGTTAGACAAATATAATTCATTAAAAAGTAAATCATCTACAGGATCTAGATCTTGCACATTTTTAGTTATGGTTGGATAGATTTCTTAGGTTGCTGTAAAGGTTGGAAAAATCTCTTCCTTCCGCTGTTGAACATGTTTCAAGCTTTTTGATTCCAAATCCATGATATCTGTAAATATCTTAAGATGGGGCTTGTAACAACTGACTATTATTATTGGTTTCGAGGTCCTATCATACTTGGACCTTCCTTACTTCACAAAGTAATCTCTAAAACTATTCCCTTTCTACTTATAGCTATCTTCCAAACTTGGGTCATACCCTAGTCCTTGGTGTCTTTTTGGCTCTTAATCTATAATGGTTCTATTATCCCTTGAAGGTTCTTACCTAAGCTAGCTCTTGGTAAGAAGTTCATCTTTTTATGATTTTGGACACTGTGGGGTCCATGTAATCCTCATATATTCCAACAGCAGGGAATCCATTGAATGGTTGATAATAGTAAGAGTGGACACTGTATAGTTAGTTTTTGCTTTAATTGTGAGGGATCAATACATTTAAACATCCCATGCATATTAATACATTTAAACATTCTATGCATATCATCCATTTAAATGCTCTATGCATATCATGCATATGTATATAACTAAAGACTGTAGGGAAACTCATTGTAAGGACATGAGCCTCATTGATCATGGCTCTCCTAAAAGCCTCTATCACTTAAGCAATCCTCTCAATATAAACTCTCTTAACCTGTCAGAATCTAGATGACAATGTCATAAATGGCAAAGTTAACAAACTGGCAAAATAAAAAGTCACAAAAGTATACCAAGGTGGTGTCTGTAGGCTCAAAAGGTATATGCCAATTGTCTTCGATCCTAAGGTGTACTAAGATCAGCTCCCCATCAACTTCATAATGTATGCAGCTAAATATGGGCATATTTGTAAGGGTACCAATAGTCTCGCTAGGCACTATTTGAGAGCTATTAGCTGGAGTAGGCGTAGCAGAAGCTTGACCTTGAGGAGTATGAATAGGAGGAGGTGAGAATTAAGAGCCCCTTGAGCTAGAGGTAGTCCTTATCCTTTTCTTGGAAAAGAAAGACTCGGTCTTTGTAGTTGGAGTGGAAACCTACAAGCAAATGAAGTCATAAACGACACTCAATAAATCAAGACAAAAAGGAGAAGTATATTTGAGAAAAAGGGCTAGAAGTGTAAGGCACCTGGGTCAGCAAGTGAGCAGATGCCTAGAAAGGGTACTCCTCTTTATCAGTCTCTATTCAGGTATCTCCTAAAATCCCAATAGGCATCCCCTACACAAACTCAAGGTTATCATTTTATCTCCTAAACAATATTGAGTCATGAAGACTCTAGGGGACTTGGTAAGCATCAGGCCTTATGTGCTAGCTCAGCTCCTGTTCTCTAAGGAACTAAGAATAGACCTCAGGGGTGGTCAGTAACATCCTGTGGGAAGATAGCTCTCAAATAGAATGTAAAAACTCAGCATCTTCTCCAATGGAAAAACCCACCATGCCAAATCAATTTAAAAAGAAAACAAGTAAGCATTAATTCAAAATTCAATAAACCAAATCATAACAGTATGTTTATATTTGCAGGATTACTAAAGTTAGACCAAGCTCGAGAGCTGAGATACTAATGATGCTGTAATAAGGAATATGCATTCCAAGGCCCTAAAGCCTACCTAACACATTTATCCTTTACTAGACAATTGCGAGGAATGCCCAACTCACAAGTACGGGGCAATAAATAAAGCTCATATGCCAAAACCTGTAGAAAGTAAGGTGTGAAATCAGACTTGAAAAAACATTTTAATAATTTGAGGTGTTTCATATAATGCTTTAATAATTACTTTGATCAATTAACATTATTATTGGATACTTGTATACATAATTTGAGGTCCTGTGGATGTATTGTTACTCTAATTGTGTTCTTTGAGTCGATTTTAGCTAATAAGGTTGCATTGGAGATGGGTTTGGATGAACTAAGTCCAATCTTTATCATGTAGTCTACACAAACTAATTCTAATCACCATATGCCATCTGCACAGACTTATTAATGTAGAAGTAGGACTAATTATTTATTCTTATGTTAATTTATTTATTTTTGTACCTTTCATCTTTTTTGTTTATTTTTGGTTGTCAAAGATGATTCTAGTAACTTATTTTACACGTACAAGTATAATTCCACATTAATAATTTTTCTACATAATTAATTGGTATTTTCTTAATAAAATAGTTTTGAGTTTTTCTTAATAAAAGTCACATAAAAAATATTTTAATAAAGATCAATCTCCTAAAGATGGGAGTTGGGCAATTATTACTAATTCTTATAGAATTATGGGTAGTTGTCAATTCAAGCTACAACTAATAAATAATCCAATTTATAGATGTTTAATTTATATTTATGCTTTGTTGTATATTTTGAATATTACAACTTATTTTCTTTAAGTGAAAAGGTGACATATATGCTTTACACTATAATGCCTGCTTACATGATACAAGATTGATAAACATTAGAATATAAAAGAAGGTATATTATTGGAGCATAAATAAGATCTAATTCTGAACCATTTCTAGACAAAAGATCAATGGTCTTAATGTAGAGCCAGGCGGTAACTCTAAACACTAACCACCTCATCCTCAATACATCAAAAATCTATATACGTATCACAATCACATTCTTATATCTCATTATTACGCATCACAATCACATTCTCATATCTCATTATTACACATCACAATCACATTCTCATGACTTATCTTTTAACTTTTTTTATCGTTATGTATATGATCTCATCATCATCTTACTAACTGTTCACATATATAATAGCATTAATTTGTACATCACATGTTTAACGAGTGCATACCTTTATTATGCATATCATGCACACTTATTCTTGTCATGTATTACACAATATCACATAAACTTACTATTGTAGCATCCACTCATAACATCATATAATCGTAAAGAGAAATCATTTCCATACCTCCTGCCTTAAGGCTCAGAAGCAAACTTATTAATTGAACACGTATAAAAACACAAGGATAAATCAAGTGCATCATACTCATAACATTCGTCATTTAATCTTACATAACATACTTATAACATATAAAAAATAAAGGTACTTCATTCAAAAGTATATAATTATTAACAGAGCATTAAATTCGAGTTTTCATATTACTTAAGTCATATATCACTTAACATCAACATAAGTTACAATGTCATGTTTTAAAACATCTTGTACTACCATTTTGAAAACAATTATACCATGTTCCATTTGACACAAGTTAGTAATGCATACTTTAATCATTCATATAAATAAGCACTCACTTCATCATTTGTATCATTTTTGAAAGCATCGTACCACATCTCTCAAGTTCATCATTTAATCCACTTATTTTATGTTAATTTATAGTCAAAATGGTCTTAACCAAATGCTCATTGCATCAGTTAAACTTTGCATTAAAAATGCCTTGTGTTTTGGCATAAAAGATAAAAATATAAGTTATTATGTTGCTGAAAATAAGGGTCACGGTCTTGATGCCTCCCAAATCTTCAAAAACATGTTCAAAGGCTTGAGGGGCTCATGGCCGTGAGGCCTTCAAGTCTGATGAATAGAAACGTGAATTTTGTGTAAAACATTGGCTAAATTCCATAATTTTTATCTCAAATCACACCTAATTCAACCCTAGTTTGTTTATACTCATTTTATACAAATATCTCTCTAATAATTACACAATAATTGCATCAATATAATCTTTATCAAATTTACTCAATTTATTTAGATATTTGTATTCTAAACTTTTTTTCACCTAAAAACATAAATTCAATAAATTTTTAGCAGAAATTCTCAAAGTAAGGTTTATGCACATACTGATTAATGGTAAAAAAAGGATAGGTAATGAATCTAATTTTGTAAAATGAATTTCCACTTTGATTATAACCTTAAACCCTCCACTTTTTTCTTCATTGATCCTTATATCTCAAACAAAAAGGACACGACATACAATAAACTCAATTAGGAGGATAGAAAAATCAGAAGAAAGGTTTAAATGATGATTTGGATCGATTTACCTTAGAAATCCTTAGGTGATCATTATAAAGTTCTGTAACTTCTACATAGCTAGGAAGAAAAATGATGTTTTATTTTTTCTATCTAAATATAGGCAGATTTTTAGGTATTTATACCCCTTGAAAAGGATAGCTTGGATTAGCCATCTAAATCCCATCCAACAGTCTACATGGCTTAATATCTAAATACCACTATTAATCCTCCTTAAGATTATTTTTACTCCACTTTTACCACACTATGTACAAAGTTCCAATTTTTAATAATTTAAGAAAAATATTTTCTTTTAAGCCAAATATTTTTATTTTTACATTTTGTAGGGCATTGCATCCAAATAAAGGTTAGATTTCTTAGACATGAAGTTTATGAAAACAACATTTTGCTAATCATGAGGTTTTGGAATTTGCTTCTAAATTTCCTAACAAGATTAAAGATAATAATCAACTGCAACTCTTTAGGATGCCTTAATTATGTATATAATTTCTTTAAGGATACTAGAATCCTGTGTCAACCTCTTTTTGATCATCTCAAGAAAAATCCTCCACCTTGGATAGGTGAGACAAAAGTCATCTAAACCATTAAAGAAAAGATCTATTCCCTACTTTGTTTATCAATTCCAAGCCTAAATGCATCATTAATAGTTGAAATAGATGCTTCTAGTATCTGATTTAGGGGAGTCCTTAAATAATAGTTGCCTAATCAGTCTAAGGAATCCTTGGTTTAATACCACTTTAGAGCATGGAATCTAACCTAAATAAATTATTCTACAACAAAGAAAGAGCTTCTTTTAATTGCTTTGTGCATCACCAAGTCTCAAGACTTTTTAATTAGAAAACCTTTTTTACTAAGTTAAACTATAATATTGCCAAAGGTGTTTGCAAAAGGATGCTAAAATCTTATTTCAAGATAAATCTTTGCAAGATGGCAAACACTCCTAGGTGTTTTTGATATTGACATCGAATATATAAAAGGACCTTCAAATTCCTTACCTGATTTTCTAACTCATGTATTCTTACAAGGAAAAAAGAACTCCGAATTTTCTTAGTCATAAAATGATGGGCACTCCCATCAAGAAAAGAGTTTCGAGTTTTAATTATGCATAATTGGCCATCCCTTCTGCAAATTGATTTAGGTTTTATAATTTTCACCTCATTTTCCACTTAAAGTTTTTCAAACAATAACCTCCTCATCATCTAATCCTTCTACCATTTTTTTACAAGCTTTAGGAGCACTTAATCCTAAACCACCTTCACCTTCCCCTTCATAATCAAAGACTAAAAATTCTAAGTACTATACAAAACCTAAAGGAAGGCATGTCACATTTCTTCAACCTAAAATTTTTAATAGAGACTCTAACAACCACAATTATTAAGAAATTATGAAATCCATTTTTAAACTAGATACATATTTTATTTCTGACCATCTTTTTAAAAATCAGTACTTTATGAATTTATCCTAATAGACACTAAATCCATTAAACACACACTCATGACTAAAAACACAATAAAAAATTTCTTATTCTAAATGTAAAATCCTTAAAGCAATGACCGTATCTAATTGGAATCTATCCCTATACACTAATAAGTCCTTTTCAATCCCCTTTTCACCTCAAGCCTATAATTACTTTGATTATTAAAAGGCCCGGTATAATGCATTTTAAGGTTTTGGTTAAGGTTTTCTATCAAGGAGTGAGACTCATATTGATCTAAGCGGATGACTAAGTTCATTCGTTTAGATGAATGTTTTTCATGCGAAAAGGTCTCATTTTTATTTCTTTGAAGCCCAAGCTTCTCTGAGACAAAACTAAAAAATGATTAGATGTCTATAGATCC
>CANXYI011831579.1:0-10800 GCA_948208565.1 Hura crepitans
TTATTAAATAAGACATTGATATTTCTATTAATAAGAGCAAGGGTTACTCAGTTTATAGCGATAATGTTTTATATTCTTATAAATCTAATGTTAATGGAATTTATGTTCTTCATAATAAAAAAGAACTCCATAATATTCATACTAAGAGACAAAAGGTGGATAACCTAAAACATCCTTTCATGTATCATTGACATTTAGACCATATATATGAGAAATGCATGTCTATCTTACACAAGTTTAGTAACATAGATTCCTTTGATTATGAATCAATTGAAACATGCGAGTCCTATTTATTAGGAAAAATTAGAAAGCAACTTTTTAGTATAAATGGTGAACATGCTAGTAGGCTTTTAGACTTTATAATTATAGATATATGTTGACCTATGACCACAAATGTAAAAGGTGTGTTTCTCTACTTTATTACATTTATTGATGATTACTCTAGATAAGTATGTGTACTTAATAAAGTACAAATCTAAAGCCTTTGAAAAGTTCAAAGAATTCTACATTAGATTTGATAAATAACATGATAGAAATAATAAAAAACTTCAATTAGATCAAGGTAGAGAATACTTGGGTCATGAATTTCAAAGTTATATATATGATATAATGGTATATTATCTTAGTGGACTCCTCAAAATACACCATAGAATAATGTTATATCTAAAAGGAGAAAACAAACACTTTTTGACATGGTTCGATTTACGATGAGATTTGCAAAGTTGGATAGGTTATTCTAGGGCCATATACTAGAAACAATTATTTATCTTTTAAATTAAGTTCTAAAAAAATTGATCGATGTTACCTAATATGAGATATGGTGTAATAAGAAAGCAATTCATTCACATTTGAAACTGTGGGGTTGCCCTACCTATAAAGAGTTGTGTCAGATAGCATGATAGTAAATCTAACAAGTTTTTATTTATGGGATATCTAAAAGAGTCTATTGGATACTATTTCAACAATGTATTGGAATAAAAAAGTGTTTGTTTCAAAGATGTTGTAAAAGTTTGTCTTAAAGGAAGACATTGAGTGAAGAATTAAACTTGATGAATTTCATAATCAATAAATAGAAGTAAATCAACTGATTAGTCTTGAGCCTATTCCACATGATAATGATGTAATAACAAAACTTATGGAAACACAATTTCTTAGATGTTTTACTAGGGTTTGTACTATCTTAAGAAATATGAATTTCTAATAGATGAGAATAGTAATGTAACCATAGTAGAAGATGATGAGCCTTTAAACTCTGAGGAGGTACTAAAGAGCTTATAATTAGAATTATGGTTAAAGGCTATGAAATCTAAATGTATTCCATATATGACAACCAAGTGTGAGTTTTGGTTAATGCACTTGAAGGGATAAAACCCATTAGGTGTAAATGGATCTCCCAGAAAAAGATAGGCATAGAGGGTAAGGTTGTTAACTATAAAGTAAAAGGTTATCATCAAAGGTAAGGAATAGACATTAACATAACCTTTTCATTGGTAACCATACTTAGATCCAATAGGATTCTTCTTGTTATTGCTACTTATTATGATTAAGAGATATGGAAAATGGATGTGAGAACTACTTTATTTAAGGGAAACTTGATAGAGGAGGTGTATATGATACTATTACGACTCGAAAATCTAGATTTTTATGAATGCTACTTTTTCTTAAGGTGAATAGTATTCTCAAGACTCAGGGTGCACTAAGTTATTGGATGAAAGTATTCATCATAAAATAATTTGGGGCAAAGTTTGAAATTAATTGAAAGTTGTTTGATTGGTTAAAAATGCTAAAAAAAATTTTACGATAATGTCTTATGAATAATGACTAAGGCATAGCTGAACCGTAAATAATTTGCAAAGTTGCTTAGAAAATTGTGAAACTTATATGACCTAATACTCAAAAATTCTAATGAGTCTAATGGCACCGGAATCAAAATTTTTAGAAGTTAAGAATTATTTTATTTGAATTTTAGGATGCATAAAAATTACATTTCAATTTTATTTCTTTTTATTTTTGAGCTTCGATTTTTAGGGCATATAGGGCTATAATTAAATTAATTTTGAGTGGTTAAATGAAAGTCAAAGGTGTTAAAATGGGTGAAAAAAATTAAATGAATGCATTAAAAAATATTTTTTCCATATGGTATATATAGGTTAACATTTTCTATTTTTAGTCAAACACAAAAAAACACTCTCTCGCTCTTCTCTCTTTCTACTTGATGGCACTAAGGAAGCTCTTACACCACTTCTTCTCAAGCTTGTCCTCCTCTTTAAGGCATTAATTTCAACATCTAACCAAATATAGTACATTTTCATGGTCCTTAAATGCATAAGTAAGTGAATTATCGAAGGAAAATTAAGGGAAATTGCTAATAATCAAGTTACATGAATAGTGCGAATATTTTGTTCGGGTATGAATTTTTGAAAATTGATATTTTCCTTTAATTTAAAGGTTCCCAAGAGTCAGAAAATGTTGTTATTTGTAATTTTTGGATATCATATGATTTTATATGAATTTTCTAAAATAAAATATGTAATGGGCAATTATCGAAACGGAGCGGGATTGCGATAAGGGCAAAAGAAAGGTTCTCATTAAGGCTTTTCAAGCATGCTAGGTATGTGTAATCAACTTAATTATTACATTTAAAGCATGCTTTAATGTATATGTAATGTATGTAAATGCGTATATATGTATGTAAATACATAACAATTATGTGGATGGACAATTAACTTTTAAATTGTGATTATAAGATAATTTGGGTTATGAAAGAATAATGTATTATGGAAGAAAATGTGTTATGAGTGTGTATGCATATAAGGCCAAATGGCCTTGTATGTGTGAAAGTGGGTGAATTGTATTGTATAGGTGAAACTAACATACAAATTATGATTATGGGAATGAAATGAAGTATTAATGAGTGATGCATGAGGAAAAATGTCATTTATATGTGAAAAAATAAGATTGTCAAATGACCATTGGTATATAAATGTGTGTACGGTTATGCATATGTGAATCTATATCATATTGTTGTCAAATGATGGAATATAGATAAAGAATTATCAGATATAAAAATATTAAGTAGTATGGTGTTGAAGTAAGTGTGCACATGTGTGTCTATATATGGTTTATAGCCAAAAGGCCTTTATGTGTAGAAGTGTGTGTATTGTAATGAATATGTGTAAATAACATGTATATGGTGACGAAGTGGTAAGAATATCCTATATGCATGAAATTAAGTATTACATGAGTTACGTGGTGAATGTACAATTCTTAGCATGAAGAGTAGAAAATAAAGAGGAATGGAATGGAAAACATGAATTTGATGCTTGTCATCTAATAAGGGCTAAATGGGTTCAATATATTTAACATGATCATAGCTTTGTAAAATTGATAAAAATTGTCAATTTATAATATGTTTTAAAATATGAGTATGTGTATGTAGTGGCCAAAATGGCCTAATTACTTTAAATGAATTTATAAGCTTTAATATGAGCATGAAATTATTGTATGTGCTTACTAATGGAATAATGAACAATTTGATGCAAATTTATGAATGAAAACATAATATGGAAAATGTAAGGTACATGTAAATAATTAAGGCACATAACCTTGTGCTTAAATGCCAAAGTAAGGGAAATGAGACAATATTCCTTCCATTGACAAATTAATATGATATTAGCATTAAAATTAATTTAATTAATTTTAAAATATGATGAGGAAAATTTTGAAATATAAAAATAGCCCGTATAAGTAATAACCTAGAGATGGATTGGTTGACAAGTTAACTAGGGATAGATAGCAGTTGCTAGGAATATTGGTGCTTGATGTTGGTTATGGGTTTACTCATAGTCCAACCCAAAAACATGCCTTTATGATTTTTGATTTTTATGAAGGTGTAGGAGCCATTTAGGTCTCATGAGGATACTACACAGGTTCACGTAGGTACAACAACCGTTTAGGTCCTATAGGGCCACTGCATAAGGTGATCCCATTATCCATTGGTTTTATGTTTTTGTTAATATGGGCAGTATAAAATAATCATATACTACTATTTAGAGTAAACATGATAATTTACATAGTACATAATTTTTTATTATATGAATGATGAATATTGATAAGAATAAAATGATAGCATTATTTTTGCTTATCAATGCTATGTAAATGTGTTTATAAGTGGAATTTAATATTCGTATTATTTATGCTTATGAGTAGTATGTATATATAATTTTAAGTGTTTGTATATTATGATGCAATTAAGAATGTTAATTGTTTCATGTTAAATCATGTACATAAATATGTCATGAATTATGATATATTTATTATAATTATGAATGATGGCAACATATATTATTAAAATGGATATGTATTATAATTACATGAAATAGTTATTTTGATTATAGCACTAAATAATTCGCTTAGCACATCATTTTGTTCAAAATGCATAGGTAAGGAGAACAATTAAGCCTAAGCCTCAAGACATCTAGACTAGTAAGACAAAGGTTTTTATTTTAGTATATTTTGAAGTTGCAATTAAGTTATGTAGGCAATAGTAAGTACACTCTTATGTTTGAAGTATTTAATACTAGGCCTAAGCCATAGCTTGCCATATTTTGTAAATTGTAAATAGATTTGTAACCATGTTTGAAATGTTTTTAAATTGATCTATGCATGACTAATGTCTCTTCCTACGGTTGAGATTGTGTGTTGTTGTGATAATGTTTGAAGTTATTAAAATGATCATAGAGTTTTAGGAAGGAATGCGAAAATTTTATAAAAGTGTTTTTCTTGCTTATAAGTTACTGTTAAAAATTTTGGATAGTGCCCAATACAGCCATTATGCTAATAAAATTTCGGCATAAGGATTCCTAATTTTTAATATGTAACTTGATTTTGAAAGAATTTGTAATGCTCTTAAAGCTCAGTTTTGTGAGTAGTATTTCCTGGGGAGTCAGGGCAGCATGGGATAGTAAAAAAGAAGACTACTAGTCATAAAACTTTGTTGGGCCAGGAAATGATGAAAATGAAATAATTAAAACTTTTAGTACAACTAATAAATCATTTCAGGCTTAAAACTAGGGAATTTTGACTTCAGTTGAGTTTGTGCTCAGATAGTTTTGGGATAGGCTCGAATAGACATGAAAATTCCATAATTTGAAGCTCAAAAATTTCATTGAGTCTATTGGTGAAGGCATTTTAATATTTTGAGGTTTTTTGATATTTACTCAAAATTTTTAAATTACTTGAGAGAATAGTACGCCTAGTTCCCAAGGGAGTTTTAACTAGAGATTTTATAAGTCCCTTAATGGGCACTATCAAGGATTTTTGGCACTAAAATTATAATCTTTAGAGGTTTAGAGAAATTATTTTCTATTTCTAAAGTTTAAAAAAATTTGATTAAAAAGGATCATTGGATCAGTGCCATCCAACCACTTAATATAAAAAGGTTAGCACATATGGGAGTGCTATATGTGCTAAACACCATCATCCTCCCCTATTTCATCAATTGGTTGACGCTATCTCTATATGGCCTTTTTACCATTTTTCTTCATTTTCTTTCTCCTTCCATACCTAAACCCTATAAAAATTATATGAATCTTTACCTCCACAACATCTATAAGCTATTCCAAGTGACAAAATTAGAAAATGTTAGCTAAAAATAAAGATATAAGTAAGGGGTAAATAGTGATATTTTAATTCTAAGGCTTTTAATCCCACTTTTTATTTTTGTTTTAGGTAGCTTTAAGTGTTTTAAGAATAACTATGTGCTTAGATTTTAATTTAGAGTTGTGTCGCATTTTTGGGATTTTTTTTTCTAAACCATAAACGTGTATATTTTAGGTCAAGGAAAAAGAGTTGGTGAGGGAAGTCGTTCAAAGGAGTAAACTGGTATGAAAGGGTCTTTTCACACCCTAGGTATGTGGATTTAATGTAATTTATGTGTGTCATGATGTGTGTGCATGTATATATGCATGTGAGATTGTATGGAAGTGTGAGTTGGTAAGTATATGTGGATGTTTGATGTGAAACGAGTATATAATTATATTAACAAGAAAATAAAAAGGTGATAAGTATGATTATTATGGAAGAAAACTATATGCATGTGTATGTTCATGGTTTAGCTGAATGGTGTTTAATGGCATGGCAAAGCATGCTTATGTGTGTGGTAAGTAATGACATGGTAAACGGATAGAAGATTAATCATAAAATGTGTTTGTAATAAAAGAATTGGTACAGAGAAAAAGTAATAGCAAATATACATTGTATAAGCTAAAATATTGTAATGTGTGTTAAGTGTGTATGTGTGAGAAAGTGATCATTTATGGTACGAGAATATGGCACGATATAGATGCATGTGCCTACATTAATTGGATTGAAGAACATAAGTAAATATGGTGATAAATACTAGCATGGATAATGATATTGAGGTGTGGATGTTGGTGATGATAATGTGAAATACTAATGCAAATGGAATGAATGATTTGAGGATGATGACATGAGAAAGAAAGTTATGAAAATGACAAAATAAATAGTGTTTTGCTCGTAATGTGAACTGTAAGTGCGAGAAATGTGCTTAAGTGCAAGTGTGCACATAAGTGTGGGAATTATGAAGGTATTGTGGTTATTAACAAGTGACCTATAACTCTTTTAATAAATTAATAATAAAAATTTGGCCCATATCAGTTTAACACCAATTGGAAAGGTTAACTAGTCAACTAGGGAATTAGACACTACTAGGGGTATTAGCCCTCCTGGGCTATTGCTTGTATGATTGAGATGGCGGGTGTAGTCACCGAAGATTTGTTAGTGAACACTGTACACCCGAGTATTGGGAGGTCCACATGGGCTGGTCCTTACTTACCTATTTTATTTATGTATTTGGGAGGTCCCACTATATTGATCCTTACTATCCAGTTGATTGATGACTAGTATTTAGGAGGTACCATAAGGTTGTTCCCCATTATCACTACTAATATTGGGAGGTCCACTAGGAATGATCCTTACCACATCAATTTAGGAGATTCTCATGAACTAATCCTTACTATCAGATAGATTTGTGTCGGTGTAGCTACTGAGGTCCAAAATTTAGGCCATTACATAGTCTCAATCTCACTATCTAGTGTTTATAAACGTCATCTTTCCAAAATGGGGTTGAAATAAAATAATGGATTAAATGCAAATGGTAATGACTAGAGTGAATTTATGATATATATGGCATGATTAAAACTAGTAGATGTAACTTGGCAAATTTGACTAGATTACAAGATACACTGATCATGAGGTAATAAAATTGACTAATAAATGGTAGAATTGCATGTAACTAGATTTGCATGATTACATAATTGACCTGGTTTGTGACTACTGCATAATTTTTTCTATGACATACATCTAATACATTAAATTCACTACTGAGTTTGCACTCAGCGTGTTGGTGTTCCAATACGCAGGTTATAAATAGTAGAAGCATTCTAACCTCGACATGTACAATGTTGCTGATAAGATTTTTTGGGGTACATTTCTATCCCTTTATGGGTATGTGTAGTGTTAGATAGTCATGCATAGTAGGTGGTTGGGTATTAAATTAGAATGGAACTAAAAACATATTTTAAGATACTATAAATTATAAATGTTAAACTCAGTTGCTTAATGGTTGTTTGTACCTATATTATGCTTGGACATATATACTATTACATGTTTGTTTGATGATGGGTTTGAGACTCTGTGTGATGTGATTGTGTGCTAAGATCAACTTTGTAATTGGAGGACCAGATGAGTCTACGAGTTGGTGATACAATTGATGAATGAATATAAAAGTGTTTTTAACAGGTTAAAATTTTTTGTTTTCCACCCGGGTAACCGTTATGCTACCTAAATTTTTGTGTGTTCTTTTTCTGACCCATGGATGGTTTCAACAGTCATTTATAGACATTATAAGAATAACATAATGCCAAAATACAAAAATAATGATAATTGACCACCATGGTAGCTAGGATTATAAGTGTTAAATGAATGGAACTTATGGCAAAAACATGATGGGTGACCTATGAGAAGTAGCATCTCTAGTCAAGTTACTTTAGGAGTTGGGTAGGGGCAATTACATTAGGTGGTATCAGAGTAGGTTTAGGCATTTCTAGGCCTAGTATGCTTGAGTGCCATGGTTTAATGTTCTGTACCTATAAAGCTACACTATATGAGGCTAATTGTTTATCTTCTTATAGTTGTCCATGATAAGCAAATTGACCCCACTAGAACTAGGGGAAAAGGTGGCAAGTTATGCTTCTACTATGACACATAGACCAAAAGTGAGTGTAGCTATGCCAGTGCCAAGCGATGTAGCATAATAGGCACAGGCATAGCTAGGACTCCTATAGCTGATTGTAGATTTGTTGCATCATCTGCTACTCTACTCGTACCTCTACCAAGTCTAGCACCACTTTCAGCCCCACCAGCTACCTTGCAGAAGACATATTTTGAAAGCATAATGAAGATAGGGGATTTAGATTTTATGGGGTTAATGTAGAATAATGCTATTAGTGCTGAGTATTGGCTAGAATAGACCATCAAAATATTGGAGTAGCTTAGGTGTACTTCTAAGGAGAGCCTAAAATGTGCCACCTAACTCCTCTATGAAGAGTCTTTCTATTGGTGGGATACTACCAAGAGAAAAAAAACTGTAGCTAAATTGATATGAGAGTTCTTTCTCTAAGAATTCCAAAAGATATACATACCTGAGTGCTATAAAGATAAAAAAGGCAAGAGTTTTAGACTTGAGGTAGAGAAAGAGATTAGTGTCAGAGTACGAGAAAGACTTTCCTAGATTGATCATATATGCTAAGGAGCTTATACCCAGAGAGGACGAGAGATAGAGGTTTCAAAAGGACCTCAATGTATAGTTGTGGATGTAGATTGCCACCACACAAATCTAAGAGTTTTATGCACTAGTGTCAGTAGCATATGCCATGGAAGAGATGGTTAAAGAGAAAAGAGACCTTTTCCAAAAGAAAAAACCATTCACTACTAACCAGACTAGTTTAGCACATAGGGTATGCAAGAAATAGAAAGAGTCCTAGGCTACATAGTAGTCCTAAAGGTAAGGACAAGTATAGAGACTAGGTCAGGTTTTTTAATCTAGGCCTCGACCTCTATAGCAAGCATCCATTGTCCTAGTGTTCACTGTGAGGAGTGCACCAACTGTATGTGGGATATGTAGTAGAAAGCATTATGGGCCTTGCTAGTAGACCAAACAAGGAGAATGTTTTGTGTGTGGAGCTCGAGACTAGTACTAGAGGGATAGCCTGAAGAGGCAAGCTAGACACATAGTTGCAGGCTTTATCCCTAGCACCTAACAAAAGACAAAAAGAAACAAGAATGATAAGCCATACCTCAGCGAGATGATGAGACTTGAGACATAAGCTCTAGCTCATTAGTAAGCTATTTGAGCTCATGAGGAAATAGAGGCACTAAATGTTATTACTGATACCTTTTCTTTATTTGATATACCTCTTTCGACTTTGATTGATCTAGGATCCACACACTCTTATATTTGTACTGCACAAGCATAAGATAGAAAGCTAGAACTAGAACCTATTGATATAGATATCTTGGTGAGCAACCCTATTAGGCAGAATATGATTGTCAATTAAGTTTACAAACACTATCCTTTAATGATTCAAGATCAAATATTTCCAACTGATCTTATTAAACTTCCTTTTGATGTGTTTGATGTTATCCTAGGTATGGACTAGTTGTTTGAATGTGAGGTGATTGTTGACTGTGAGTAAAAAAGGCTTACTCTTAGGATAACTGAGGGCTATGAGGTAACAGTAGTCGGTGAGAGGAATGATTTGCCTAATATCATTTTAGTAGTGATAGTGACATGACTCATCCCAAAGTGATGTAGGGCTTACCTAGCTCATATAATTAACACCAATAACACACCACCAAGCCTTGACAAGATACCTATAGTATTAGAATTCCTTGATGTGTTTTCAAAAGAGCTACCAGGTTTATCAACACAAAGAGAGCTAGATTTTTAGATTGAGGTGTATCTGAGTACCACTCTTATTGTTAGAATCCATGACCTTTTGCACAACAAAAAATTAATATCCATGGATCCCAATAATGAGATGATTTGTCAAAAACACTAAAAAATGTAGCAAAGAAAAAGGGTTTAGAAGATTTTTAACGTTTATCTTCGAAATTGATTCCTTTTGATTTTTCTTTGCATAGGGTTGTTACAAACAATAGTGTTCTAGAATGAAGCACCTCTAAGGTATCCACACTAGAAGAGAGAGATAAGAACTCACAAAGAGAAGAATAGAAAAAAATCCAAAAGCCTAAGCTAGTGGGCAATTGCATCTTTTAGTAAGAAAGGAGGAAGTAGAAAATAATTTTTAGTTTGATGGCTCATTTTGCATCTCACCAAAAATCTAACAGTAGTAAGCTTTTAAACCCTTTTAATTGTTGTTCTAGGTCAATAATTATAGGCCTTTTTAACTCTTAAAAGGCTAACCAAAGTTGGGCATTTAATTAAATCAAAAAAAGGCCCAAAGCTGTTTCCTCCTTATGCTTATGCATTAGGCCCAAAATAGGGTTTTTTGGCCAACTAATGGCTCTAAGCCTAATGTATCCTCTTTCTCTTATTTTATTTATTCCAATTACATCTAATGCCATCTAATAATCTATATGTTTACCTTATCTCCCATATCTTATAGGTGTGTGACCCTATAGGCTTTCGAAGCATGTTGGCAGTACACATTGAATCAGAGTCCGAGTTGGACTAAGACTCTATGATTTAATCTCATT
>CANXYI011831627.1:0-13275 GCA_948208565.1 Hura crepitans
GAGCGAGCGCGCGAGCGCGAGAGAGAGCAACCCGAGGGCAGAAACATTGCGTGATTTAGTAAAAACTTGTGGGTCCCTAAGAGAGGCGTTAAAATATATAAGTTGGATAGTGTGAGCTGTGCACAATGCCAAGGAAGCATGTGTAGCAAGCTTAGAATATTTTCTTTGCCAGCAGCGAAAAGCTATCGAACAAACTATTGCTAGAAATTACAAATTTACCCCTATTCTTGATTTCCCCTTTTTCTTCTATACGTAACAATACCCCTGCCTAAAGAAAATTCTTGTTCCCAAGAATTGAAGAATTCTGGAAATTGAGCCTGAATGAAAGGAGCGTCTTCCCAGGAGGCTTCAACCATAGGCAAATGTTGCCACTTAATGAGCAATTGCTGAATGTGGTTGTCTCCCCTTGAAATTGTTTTGCTGTTGAGAATTTTCTCCGGTTGTAATAGGAATTCTCCATCCACCAAGGGTGGTAGGATTGTCACTGGAGTAGCATTATCACCCACCTTTTTCTTGGAAGTGAGACATAGAAGATTGGATGGATTCGACACCCTACACGGAGTTGGAGTTTGTAAGCCACCTTCCCAATTCTTTCAATTACCCGATAAGGCCCATAATACCTAGCATAGAGCTTCACTGATTTCCGTACAGCCAATGAGGATTGCCTATAAGGCTAGATTTTTAAATATATATCCGGTCACCAATGGCAAACTCCCTTTCTGTTCTTCCCTTGTCTGCAAATTGCATCATTTTGTTTTTTGACAATACCAATTGGTCAAGTAGTTGGTCATGGATTCCCTAGCTTGTAGAACCTCTTCCACAATAGCTACACTGCTCACTGTAGTAGGAATAGTGGGAAGTGAAGGGGGAAATCCATAATTTGCTTGGAAGGGACTCATGTTAATTGCACTATGGTAGCTGGTATTGTACCAAAATGCTATAAACTTAAATAGTTTGCCCACTGCATTGGTGCATGGAAACTCATGCATCTTAAGTATGTTTCCAAGTACTTGTTTAATCTTTCGGATTGCCTATCCATTTATGGGTGATATGCAGGGCTGAATAGTAGCCGTGTTCCCAATAATTTCATTAATTCTTGAAAAAAAAAAAAAAAACCCTGTGAAAACCTTGTCTCTATCAGAGATGATGGACTGGGGCATACCATGCAGTTTGAAAAGAGAGTCCAGGAATGATTGGGTCACTGTTGTTGCAGTAAAGGGATGTGCAGGTGGCACAAAATGGGCCATCTTAGTGAATCTGTCATTCACCACTAGAACCGTGTCAAACCCTTTTGACTTGGGTAGTTTTTCTATGAAGTCCATAGAAATATCTTGCCATGCTTGAGCAGGAATGGGAAGTGGCTGTAGCAGACGTCATGTGGCCATTGATTCCCCTTTGCACCTTTTGCATGTGTCACATTGGAGGACCCAAGTAGCGACAGACTTTTGCATATTGGGCCAATAGAAATTGTGTTGTAATCTAGTTAGAGTGCCTTTGATTCCAGAATGGCCTCCCACTGGAGAGTCATGACAGATAGCAATGAGTTTTTTGTTGTAGAGTTGTAGCTGAGCCAATGTATATCTCGTTTTCGTAACGCAAGATACCCCTAATTAAGGTGTGATTAGGCTGACATGTAGGGTCAATAGAAATGGCAACAATGAGCCTTTGAATAGCAGTGTCTCCCTCGTAGGAGTGTAATACTTCTTGTATCCAAGTGGGAATAATGGCAGAAATAGCCATGAGTGTACTAAGATCTTCAAATTGGTGAGATAAGGCGTCAACTACTCTGTTATCAACTCCTTTCTTATACTTAATGACATAATTGAGCCCCAATAATTTGGATATCCCTTGTTGTTGAATTTGGGTGTGCAATCGTTGTTCTAAGAGGTGCTTGATGCTTTCTTGATCTGTTTTTACGATGAATGGAATTGATTCAAGGTAATGCTACCAATGGGAAACAACAAATACAATGGCCAGGAGCTCCCTTTCATAAGCTGAAGCCTTTTGATTTTTAGGACTCAAAAGGCTTAGATAAGTAAGATAGTGGCCTTCCGCCTTGCATCAAAATTGCTGCCAACCTTGTATTGTTAGCATCCGTTTCAATAAAAAATGGTTTGTGAAATTTGGGTAGTGCAAGAACATGGGCTTGGGTCATGAGAACCTTAAGGTTGTCAAAGGCTGTTTGTGTAGCATGATTTGAGTGAAATTGGTCTTTTTTAAGGAGCTCAGTAAGAGGCTTGGATAGGAGACCATCCCCTTGATGAATCTGCGGTAATAACCTGTCAGTCCCAAGAATCCCCTTAGACTTTTAAGGTTTTTAGGCATTGGCCAGTCAGTCATAGCTTTTATCTTGCTAGGATCAGTAGACACACCCCGAGCCGAAATAACGTGCCCCAAATATTGGATTTGATGTTGGCCAAACTCACACTTTCTTTGGCAAACAATTGATGTTGGCTGAGTAGCTGAAACATTGATTCTAGATGTTGGAGGTGTTCTTCGGTAGAAGACCTATAAACTAGGATATCATAAAAAAAGACCAACACAAACTTTCTTAGAAAAGGCTTGAAAATGGAATTCATTAAGGCCTGAAATGATGCAGTGGCATTGGTGAGCCCAAAAGGCATTACCAAAAACTCATAGTGCCTTCATGAGTTTGGAAGTTTGTTTTATGGGTGTCGGCTAGCTTCATTTGGATCTGGTGATAACCCAATCTGAGATCTATCTTAGAGAAAATGATAGCCCCTTGAAGCTCATCTAAGAGGTCTTCAATGATGGGAATTGGAAATTTTTCTTTTACAGTTTGCTTATTTAGTTCCCTGTAGTCAACGCAAAATCTCCAAGTGCCATCTTTCTTCTTCACAAGGAGTATCGGGGATGCATATGGACTGGTGCTTGGCTGAATTATATTGTTGGAAAGCATTTCTTGAACTAGGTTTTCAATCTCAGATTTTTGATGATGGGAGTAACGGCATGGTCAGACATTTGATAGGTTCGGAATTGGGTTTGAGAGGAATTGCATGGTCATGAGCTCTAGGTGGTGGAAGGGTTTTGGAGGTTGAAAAATGTGACTATACTTCTGTAACAACTGTTGAAATGGAATTAGAGGGGAAGATGATGTAACCTCATTAGAGAATTGCTGTTCGGAGGATATATGTAACAAGAAGAGCTTGGATGTGATGCCTTTCCATCCATTGCTGACCCTCTTGTTTAAGGATTTTGTTGACATCATTTTGAGGGACATGTGTTCCTCAAATCCCTCGAGGATCAAGGGGTTCCCATCCTTCTGAACGCTTAAAGTGTTAGCAAAAAAATTAAAGGTAATCGAGGAGTGACATTTCATCCAGTCCACTCCCAAAATAAGATCATAACCCCCAAGCTCAAGTATCCTTGTATCAAATTGGAACCTATGTCCTTGCATTGACCAGTTGAACCCAGTGCATTTACTCGAAATAGAGTTGTGATGAAGGGGCAGGGGTAGCAGTAGTCTGGTTGGGTTGGCTCTTTAAAGTGGTAGTGGTAGTAACTTGCCAAGGTTTAGCAGTAGTGCCCCCTCGTTGAAATCTTCAGAATTTATTAGCATCTTGATGTCTCTTCTGTAGCTTAGCTTGTTCTATTGCTGTGTAGAAAAGAGTGGGTTTGAACATCTTAACAACAAAACGGATCTCCTCTTTTAACCCATTGATGAAACAAGAAATAAAATAAGATTCATGCTGTTCTGGGTATAACCTTTCCATCCTTAGCTTGAGCAGGTCGAATTTGTCTAAATAATCATCTACAGTGGACGTTTGCCGCAGCCTGCACATTTCCTCAACTACATCATCTTCGGTTTCCTTAAATCGTGTCTCAAATGCTTGAGAAAACTCTAGCCAAGTGATGTCCCGTCTGCTCCTACTCCAATTTGGAAACCATGTCTCAGCCTTCCCCAATAGAAATAAGCTAGCAATATCAACTTGTCTCTCAGGAATAACTTCGTAAACCAGAAGATATTTCCAGCATCTAATCAACCATGACTTAACCTCCTTTCCTTCAAAATTGGGCAGTTCGTACTTAGGAATTAATCTATTCACGAAACCCCTATGCTGCCCCATAGTTTGCCCGTTATCTCTGTCTCCTAGTGTGGGTAATAGCCCTTTATCAGGATTTAACAAGGGAGGATTCATAGATAGAGTTTCCTTACCTCTCGAATTGCTAGTAGAGGCAAAAGGATTGGTATGGGAGGAGTATTGCTGGTTACCTTGGATTAGCTTGGCCAAATAGGCCACAGACTTTTGTTACTCGTTCCTGAGTTCTTCAAAAATGACATGAGCCTTGCGTGGTTCTATTCGCAAGCTTGCTTGTTCTAGAAGCAAAGCTTCAATCCTCTGATTCTGTTTAGAATGCAAAGCTTGAAGTCCAGACTCCATGGATCCTATTTGAGCAGATGTACTCTTAGAATGCTCTGTGAGCTTGCTTTACAAGGTTTAGAGCTAAATCTCCAACTCATCCATTGTAGCTGATGAGTTCGCCGTATTTTTAGATTTAGTAGCTGTGGTTTTAACCATCCCAAATAGAATTATAAGCCGAAGAAAACTAGGCTCTGATATTAGTTGTTACGATAATCCTAACAATTAGAATAATGAGCTAGAAAGTAGTAGAAAATTAGAAGGAAAATAGAGAAGAAGGAGAAGAATTGCAGCAGCAGTAGAAAAGAATAAAGAAAGAAAAGAGAGAGAGAGAAACATAAGAGGGAAGAGAAATTGTTTGATTTAGTAAAAACTTGTGGTCTCAAAGAGAGACGTTGCAAATATATAGTTGGATAGTATGAGCTTTGCATAATGCCAAGGAAGCCTATGCAGCAGGCTCAGAATATTTTCTCTGCTAGCAAAGAAAAGCTGTCACTAACTATTTGTTCTAACTAATTGTTCCTAGAAATTACAAATTTACCCTTTTTCTTCTATATGTAACACAGCTTTATGTTTCACAGTGAACACCCATTTGCAGCCAACCAATTTCTTGTCTGGCGCAGAATTGACAAGTTCCCAAGTCTCATTTTTTATCAAAGCTTTCATTCCTTCAATTATGGCTTGTTTCGACTTAGGATCCGTGATAGCTTCCCTCCAATCCTATGGAATAGACACAGAGGAAATAAATAAGGCAAAGGCTCTATAGGAGGGAGACAAGGAATCATGGGACAACGTTAGATAGAGGATGTTTAGTACAAGACTTGACTCCTTTTCTGTGAGTAATAGGAAAATCTAGACTTGACTCCTTTTCTGTGAGTAATAGGAAAATCTAACTCGTTAAGAAATGTAGATAACTTACTAGTAAAGTAGGATTCAACAGATTGCATGATCGCTTTTTCTGCCCTATTTCCTCTTGAATACCTTATCAAATTAGGTCTATCTAAACGCCCAATATTCTCCCCTTAAACTCTTTCTCCAATTTCACTCTCCCTTGGGACAATGTCATCAAGAGGTTCAACAATTGTACTAGGAAAAAACACTCTTCCTCCTTATTGATCTCCCCCTGAAGAGGTGATGAAGTATTGCTGAAATAGGGTTCAAATTTTTGAAAGGCAACATTCATACTGACAAAAGATCTCCTGGATGGAGGATGGTAACATTTGTAACCTTTTTATGTAGGAGAATACCCAATGAAAACACATTTTAGTGCTAAGGTAAAGTTTCTTAGCATTCCTAGTGTGAACAAAACAGACACATCTAAACACCTTTGGAGGAATAGTGTATTCATTCTTACCCTTTAAACTTTCTAGAGGACTCTGGAAATCAAGGATTTTTAGTGGCATTCTGGTGATAAGGTAAGTAGCTACTAGAATGTCATCCCCTCATTAAGGTTTTGGTAGATTCATGGTAAACATAAGAGATCTTGCCACTTCTAACAGATGCCTATGTTTCCTTTTAGCTACCCCATTTTTTACACCAGTGTAAAGACAACTAGTTTGATGGACACTCCTTTTGGACTCCAAATAAGCACCAAAGCTTTGATCCATGTATTTTGTGTCATTGTCAGTTCTAATGATTTTTGTCTTAGCATCAAATTGAGTACAGACCATCTTAAGACATGATTGAAAGCAAGAAAAAACCTCACTTTTTGCTTTCAACAAATATACCCAAGTCATTTGAGTGCAACAATTAATAAAAGTAACAAACCATTGCTTACCCGATAAAGAAACTATTTGGGTCGGACTCCATACATTAGAATGAATAGTAACCAAAGGAATGGTACTTCTATGATTACTTAAATGATAGGAGTTTCTAGTATGCTTAGCATACTCAAAGCATCACAAAACAATGATTCAAACTGAGTTCTCGAAAATAAACTAGGGTATAACTTCTTTAAAGCATAGAAACATGGATGTCTAACCATCTATGCCACTGTAAAATTTCTTGGTTGACACCCTTATAATCTCCAAAGAAGGCCTAACTAGAGTCTCGAGTTCTATGAATCCCATACAAGCCATCCTACAATCTACCACTGCTAATCCTTTTCCCTGTTTGAAGATTCTGAAAAACAAAATGATCAGGGAAGAATTCGATTTTACAGTTTAGAGCTTTAGTGATGGAACTAACAGATAAAAGATTAACTGAAAACTTAGGCACATGGAGAACAGATGAAAGTTTAATATTTGGTGTAAAAACAACAAAACTTGTTCCAGAGACAGGAGTTCAAGAGCCATTGGCTATTATGACACTATCCCTTTTAAGACATGGGAAGCAACTTTGAAAGTCTTTAGAAGAGCCTGTCATGTGTCCATTCGCACTAGAGTCAATAATCTAGGAATCAAGGTGAGCAGTAAAGGCAATGCCTGATTGCACATAATTGGATGCGGTAACAGTGGAGGAGTCAAGCTTGGTCAGGAGTCGGCGAAGATGCTAAATTTCATTAGAAGTCAAAGTTTCACTATAACCGATCTCCTGGGTTGTCTCCCAAGTTTCAGCAACATTTGCTTAAGCCCTTGATAAATTGACTCGTTTACCCCCGCAACCTTTGGCTAGTCGACCGGATAGCTTCTAACAAGTCTGCTTTGTATGCGTTGGTTTTCCACAGTAATCACATTGCAAGTGATCTTTATCAGAAGAATTTGCATTTGGTTGCATATGAGAGACAGTTAACCCAAACTTCTCGGTTGGTGCTTGGTAAAGCATGACACCATGTCGGCTTTCCTCTTGTTGGACATAGGAGTAGGCATCCTCAAGAGAAGGAAAAGGAATTTTACCGAGAATTTGAACCCTGATTTGATCGTACTCTAAGTTCGATCTAGCCAGAAAATCATAGACTTGCTCCTTTTCTACTAGTTTTTGAAATAAGACTGCATCTTCAGTACAGTGTGCTTGGATATCCAGATAATGGTCTATCTCTTGCCATAACCTACTCAATTTGGAATAATAATCAGTGATTGTCAACTCACCTTATTTTGTGCCATTGATTCTAGGCCGAATTTCAAAGATCTGCACATCATTCTCTTTGCGAGAGTAAGTGCGTTTGATTGAATTCCAGATTTTCTCAGCAATATCAAGCAATAAATATTGTTAGGAAATTTGAGGATGCATAGTATTCAAAAGCCATGTTATAACAAGTGAATTATCAGAATTTCATTGACCATAGGCAGGATCAGACATAGCAAGGGGTTTTGTTTCTCCAGTAATAGCTATTTTCTAGATTTAATAAACAACAAATAAGCCCGTGACCAAGCAAGATAAGTACTAGTCCCATCCAGTTTAACAACACTGATTTGTGAAAGAGAGTTATTATCTAATGCCTTAGTATCCCCCATAGTCAAAAAACAAATAACAAACCAAAAAAACACTCTTTGTAGAATTTGAAAAAAAAAACCTGTTGATGTTGAACTGGAAAGTGGGCAAGCCTGAAGTGAGCAAATAGATCCTATAAAAAGGTATTGGACAGAGTTGGACAGAGGTGCGACCTGAATGGAGCGAAAAACGGTGGCAAAAGGTGGCCGGAGGAGCTCCCATGTGTCGGTGCATGAAAAACCGTTCGAAAGCCTTGATCAGCGCGTGAGCTCATGCGCGGTAATAGAAGGCCGCCGGAATTTGAGAGTTGGCCGATCCAAGGGTGGACTTTCTTGTGCTAGGGGCGGTGACAAAAGAAGAGGGAGAAAACTCAACCTCTTTGAGAATAGTAACCTCTTTGACCAGATAAAAAAAAAAATTTAGTGCTGCAGAGGGATAAAAAATTCCTCAAAAGGTAGCAATGATTCTAATACCATGAAGAAATTTTAGAAAGAATTTCTTATATTTCACTGTGTTTTTACATTACATGAACATTGGTATTTATACAGAAATTCTATGACAAATTAGAAAAGAAGCATTAACAGCTAAATCTTTTACAGCTAATCAAGACAAATCTTCTAATTATAGCTAGTCAACACATCTTGTCATCTTTGCTTCTTTTTCTCCATTTAATATTAGTTCTCTTCGATGTTGTTAGTTGAAGTTGGAATATGGCACTGGCTGAACCAACTGGCTTTTGAACATCTCTGCAAGTATTTGTTTACTGTCAATTAATATTTGTGAAGTCTTTGTCAGACCATATTCCATCCTTTCTTGTGGAAGATGGAGTTATCACACACAAGTTTTATTTTTTTTTTCTTTTGGCCTTAGTTTAAAATTTTAAAATTATCTTCTCTTCTTATTGAGAACAAATAATAAATATAGGTTTCTCCGTATTTGCATGATCTCCACAATAATTTTCACAGCTGAAGAAAAATTTTCAGCAATCAATGGGAAAGAAAAGAACTCACATACAAATAAACACTTGGAAAATATATGTTGATACATGTATGATGAAGCTTTTACTGGTTGATTGACTAGTGATAGAAATCAATGGAATTTAGTTCCAAGTTTAAGTTGGGGAAGTTTTAGTTGCTTGTCCTACATGTCGTTGGTTAAATGTTAATTATGGTAGATAGCATATGAATTGTGAGCAACATGCTACTAGAATTCATGCTAATATGAGAGCATGTGAGTTGTGCCTAATTTATTCCTATTATAATTTTGAGTCATTTCTCCACCATTGAAGTTGCTGCAGGAAACTACTCGGTATGTGCTAAAATTTAATGGCTGTATCCATTCTTGTACCATTTTAGGTTCACTTGGAGCTTTTGTATTGCCCTTATGGTATGGAGAATGGCTTTACCAATCCATTCGCTCCAAGCTTTTCCATGACCTCTTTGGAGAAGGTTCTTAGAGGTGGGATTGATGGGATGGCAGTTGCAGAAAATGGAAATGGGCATAGGAGGGAAGTTATATTTAGAGGAGTTCTTTCTGTAACTGTGATATCTGCTGAAGATTTGCCCGTGGTTGATTTGATGGGCAAGGCTGACCCCTATGTTGTTCTAACAATGAAGAAGTCTGAGACAAGAAACAAAACCAGGGTAACTGATGCTCAATTTATTTTGATTTGATGTATAAGATTTTTCCTGCAATTTTCTATATTCTGGGGTTACATGTAGTGTTTATTTCCAAAGTTTAAGGATTGTCTCTTCTTCTTCTTCTGTTTTGGGAGGTTTCATTTGTGAATTCCTTGTTTAGGATCTTTTGATCCATATGATAAGTGACAAACCAACAGCTGCATTGATTCATAGCAACACAAGTTGGAATTTCCAAGTTTAAATCATTGGGACATCTTTTATTTTATTTTATTTTTTTTCACCCTTTCAGGAATTTATTTGCTTCTTCTTTACTAAGAATTCACATATCTTCTAGATGGTTTCATTTTATGGGATATGATCTTTTGTTGTTTTAATGACATACTCTAGTGCCAAATGAAATACATTTGTTTTCCTTCTACATTTCTTTACCTTCTAATGGTATGTTTTGGTTATCTTTAGCCTGTAGCACTCTTCTTAAATCTCATTTCTTTTTTAGTTGGTGCTTTCATTTTTCCACTTCTTAATGCTGTGAAGGGGACTGAAAACTTATCCATAGGAAGTTTTTGTGCTTTTGCGAAATTCACCTTGTGCTCCTATATGCTCATTTTTGTGTTGCCAGATCTTGCACTTGCAGCGACAGCACGCATCATCCAGAATTTTTCTTTTTTCAGGTTGTGAATGACAGCTTGAACCCTGTTTGGAATCAAACTTTTGATTTTGTTGTTGAGGATGGATTGCACGATATGCTAATTCTTGAAATTTGGGACCATGACACATTTGGCAAGGTAAAAATTATTTGCGATGCATTTCTAGTTGTCACTCAGTTATCACCTAAATAGTATACTAGTAAACTACAGTTAACTTATAGTTTGATATTTTTGAAATCCAGGGGATTTGTAGTTGGTTTGCTTTTATAAGGCCTCATAACTCAAGTGTACTGCAGGCTATTTTCATTCTTAATTTTTTTTTTTTTTTTTGCGGGTTTTCTAGGATATCTCTTATGGATTCTGGCTGGTAATAGTAATTTTAGGCCTATTTTCCTATTTTGATTAGGTGCAATAATATAGCGATTTGGTGTTTCATTTGCTGTAGGTTTCTTAGAAAAGGTTATTGTAAAATTTGAGAAATACGAATCATTATATTATTTTTGTTTATTTTACAAGATCTATAGAGTATATACACAATTCTAAGAGTTCTAAATAGGAAAATACAATAAATCTAATCTGACTATAATTCCTTATTAGAATCCTAATCAGAATACAATTCTAATTTACACATATCAGCACTCCCCCTAAAGTTGGTGCATAGATATCACACATGGTCAACTTGCAAACCAAGGTATGGTAGGTCCTATTACATAATCCTTTAGTGAACACATCGGCAACTTGCTCATCTAACGTCACATATTGTAGCTTTAGGGCACCTTTAAGTAATTTTTCCTTGATAAAGTGTCGATCAATCTCTATGTGCTTGGTCTTATCATGCTGAACGGGATTCTGATTTATGCTAATAGTTGCTTTATTATTGCAATATAAGAGCAGTTGATTTCTGTTAGACAAGTTTAATTCCTCCAATATTTTTTCCAACCATAGAAGCTCACAAACCCCTTGTGCCATGGCTTTGTATTCTGCTTTTGCACTTGATCTAGCTACTACACTCTGTTTCTTACTTCTCCACGTCACTAAATTGCCTCCCATAAATGTACAATAACCAGTAGTAGATCTTCTATCATTTGGAGATCCAGCTCAATCTACTTCGGTAAAACATTCTGTCTTCAGATGACCATGTTTAGCACAGAGCAATTCTTTTCCTGGAATAGATTTCAGATACCTCAGTATACGAAATACAGCTTGCAAGTGAGCCTCTCTTGGATTATGCATAAATTGACGTACTAGATTGACTGTATATGCAATATCCGGTCTGGTATGAGAAAGATAAATCAATCTTCCATTAGTCTTTGATATCTACTGATATCAACTGAACTCCCAACTCCAGCTTGCAGCTTGTGATTACTCTCAATAGGAGATTCTGTTGATTTACACCCTAACATACCAATTTCCTTTAGAATATTTAGAACATATTTTCTCTGAGAAATAAAAATACCTTTCTCTAATTTGGTAACTTCAATTCCCAAGAAATATCACAGTTTTTCTAGATCTTTGGTTTCAAATTCTTAAGCTAGCAGTTTCTTCAGTTGAACCATCTCTTCTTTATCATCTCCTGTCATCATTATATTATCAACATAGATAATAAGAATAGTGATCTTTCCTTTGTTGTGTCTAATGAAAAGAGTATGATCTGCATTATTTTGTTTATAGCAAAAAAAAAAATCATGGCTTTGCCGAATCTGTCAAACTAAGTCCTAAGAGATTGTTTCAACCCATACAAGGTTTTCTTCAATCAACATACTTTGCCTTGTGTCTTCACTCTCAAAATCAGGAGGGATTTCCATATACACATCTTCTTCTAGATTTCCATGCAGAAATGCATTTTTTACATGAAATTGTTGCAAGTCCCAGCCAAAATTGGCTACACATGATAGCAAGATTCTTATTGTGTTCATTTTTGCCACTGGAGTAAAAGTTTCTTGATAATCAACCTCATAGGTCTGAGTGAATCCTTTTGCCTAGCTTTGAACCTTTTAACGGACCTATCAGCTTTGTGCTTTATTGCAAATACCCATTTACACCCTACTAGTTTCTTTCCAAGTGGTAAAATGCTAAGCTCCCAAGTCCCGATTTTTGCTAGGGCTTTCATTTCTTCAATCATTGCATCTTTCCATTTGGGATTTTCGAATGCTTTCTTCCAATCCTATGGAATAGACATAGATGAAATGAACAAGGCAAAAGCTTTATAGGTGGGAGATAGTGAGTCATAAGAAACAAAATTAGAAATGGGATGTTTAGTATAGGCCCTAACACCTTTTCTTTGAGAAATGGGTTAATCTAAATAATCAAATGATAACTCACAAGAGGAAGAAGATTATTCTTGGCACGAAGTAGGTTCCACAATGGCTTAAGAGGAAGAAGATTATTCTTGGCACGAAGTAGGTTCCACAATGGCTTCTTCCACCTTTTCTCGATCTTTTCTTGAGTACCTTTTCAAGTTGGGTTTGTCTAAACGCCCAATTTTCTTCCCCTGCACATTAGTCTTCTTTGGGATAGAATCAGTAAGAATTACAGAGCTACGTATCATTTCTTCTTTCTTATCATTCTCCCCCTGAAGAGATGTTTGGGAAGCAAAATATGGCTCAGTTTCTTGAAAAGTAACATCCATAGTAAAAAGTACTTTTTAGAAGGAGGGTGATAGCACTTATATCCCTTTTGAGTTGGTGAATATCCAATAAACACACATTTAAGGGCTCGAGGATCTAGTTTTTCAACATTCCGACTATGTACAGAGCAAACACACCCAAACACTTTTGGTGGAACAGAGTAATTATTGATCCCTTATAAGGTTTCTAATGAACTCTTGTAATTGAGAGCTCTAAGAGGCATTCTATTAATAATATATGTAGCTACCAATATAGCGTCCCCCAATATGTCTTAGACAGATTTATAGTGAACAGAAGAGACCTAACAACTTCCAGTAAATTTTATTTTTTGTTGATATGTGTAAATCATAATTATATTTTGATTAGGATTCCAATGAGGAATCATAGTCAGATTAGGTTTACTGTATTTTTCTGTATTAGGACTTTTAGAATTGTATATATATCCCATAAATCTTTGTAAAATTGAGAGAAATAATATAGCAATTTGTATTTTTCAAAATCTAAATGGTATCAGAGCCATAAAAACCAGGTTATACGTTTGTAAAATTAAAAAAAAAAAGATTTTTTTTACTGTGAACAGTAAACCCTAAAAAATAAAATTGGGAGTTTG
>CANXYI011831717.1:0-11057 GCA_948208565.1 Hura crepitans
ATGTTGTCTAGAAAATTTAGGTTGCCCCCTATGTAAAGAAAATGAAGTAAAATGTGTTAGTCATCAAAGGTTATTTGCAACATAGATGCATGTTATGTGCGTGTAAGTGCATTTTTTGAATTCATTTTATGGTTTTGAAAACTATAATTTTTATGTCTTTTCCTCGTTGTTCTTCTTATTTCTTCCTCTCTTATTATTATGTTCATATATTATTTATTATTTACTTTCTACTGCTTTGTTTTGTTTTGTCTTTCTCTTCTTCTTTCTTCCTTTTCTTTTTTTATCACTCCTTTTTTTATTATTTTATCTATCTTCTTATTTCATTTATTTATTTATTTATTATTTATTTTATCATATATTTTATTATTTTATTATTTTATCCATGTTCTATCAAAAGAATAAAAGTGATGAATAAAATATGGCTATTTTATAAATGAATGCTTTTTGAGTACAAAAATTTTGTGCCCTAAACTAATATGTATAGGAAAATAAAATAAAGCAAAGTAAAACAAAATAAAGGGCTAAGGAGCTAAGGGTTGTCTCTGATCCCTCAGCATTTGGAGCTTCGCTTCCATCACATCCAGTCTTCTAGCTATCTAACGTTTAAACTCCTAGATCCTCATGCTCAGGTCAGTGTGGATGATGTGGAATTGCTCTATCATCCGGCTCTCTAAGCCTTAAAAAAGAGACTCAAGTGATGATAAAGGAGGCATTGAAGAAGATGGACCTACCTCGTCCGTCTGTTGTCTCTAGGCCGACCTCTCGAGATTCAAGTCTACCGCTAAAAGCTCATCAAGGTCCAGTGTAAACTAGTTATCCCCACCTAGCTACTCCCCGGCCTGCTGATCCAACTCAGTAGCTGCTAGCAACTTATAACTTGCTAGTGCTCGAGAATTGGCCATTGTGATCCCTATGGTGATTCAAGTGTCTCGATCGACCCATAGCTATTGTCTAAGAGACTTACTAAGGTGCCGCTCTAGGATGCCTAGCCCTAATAGAATGGTAGTGACAACTCCTCCAACAACGATCCTTTTGCCTAGGGATTGGCTAGCCCGGTGAAGGTGCTCGAGAATGGTCTAAGTAGGGTTGAATCAAACATTGTAATCTATGGCTTAAAAGCTATATAACTCTATTCGGTTTAACTGACCAGAGCTATTGACTTGCCCTAAATAGCTAAGAGCTGAGAACTAATGCAAGTAGCATTGGACTTGGTTTCACATAGTCGACGCCTTGGTCTGGTTAGCATTGTAGACTATGTTAGGCTAACCAATAGACTGACAATGTCCATCTAGGTTCTCAAGGATGTCTATGTCTCCATCAATAGGCAGGCATAATAGCTCAGTAAGCCGCAGTAAGGAGACATTGAATTTGGTCCCAAGTGTGACAAAATGGATGATAGACGCATCGCTTGGATGGGCTAGTCAGAATCAAAAGGTACTCAAGAAGTCTAATGTGATGGTTGGATAAATGGCGCATCTCTGTAGGTAAAATTCTTACCATCCCACTTAGGTGAATAACTGATCCACCTAATTTAGCACCTCTAAATCTCATAATGTTTGGGTGTACATATAACGGCTCCCTAATCTGGGTAATTGTGGCCAGGCATCTGTATCGCTCGACCTCCTGATTAATGAGCCAACCATGCACTACTACATGGTTTAGCATGGGTTGGCAGCGTGGGTGGCTTTGTTGGCATGGTGGCATAATTACACATATGCATATGTATATAGCGTTTGGGTAAAAAGTTGTTAAAATCTATGAAAATGACAAAAAAAATGAAAAAATGAACCTTTTATAGTGAGGGGAAAATGACCATTTTTAGATGACAAAAACGGCCATTTTCCTAGCTGAAAATGGCCGTATTAAGTCTCGAAAATGGCAGTTTTGGGCCAAGCTCAAAGTGCCTATTTTTTGGCTTGAAAAAAGCTATTTTCAACCGAAAAAATGCCCGTTTCCTAACTATAAATGCCTATTTTTGTCAAAAATGCCCATTTTCCATATGTTCAAGCTATAAATACACTAATTTATGCATAAATCATCGTGCCACTTGAGTTTTTCTTGTTTTTGCAACAATGAGTGATGAATTCCTCCAAAAACTTCATAAAATTCTTGATCTCCCTTCTATATGGGTGACTTCCACCTTAGCCCCCTGTAGTGACCTAAAATTTCTCTAAAAAGTGTGTCTTGACCCATCTTTTCTCAAGGCAGTGACCTAATTTTGGGATCTGCAATTCCACACCTTCTGATTTTCTCATAAAGAATTATGCTTCCCGTCTGAGGAATTTGCCACAATTATGGCATGTTTCATTTTTTTGACACACTACCTTACTGTCTCACTTGCATTCCCTGTTACCCGTATGAGGTCGTCAATGTACTGGGCATATTGCCATCCTTGGCTATTAGATGGGTCCTAAGGAGAGGGCCAGTCTCTTTAATTGCATTACTGGACTATACTAAAAGCTGTATAGACATTCCATTCTTCTATACGGGTGCGTGTTTATTCATATTTTTCTTTAAATATCTGACAGTTTTAGCTAAAGGCCACTTTAGAGACTATCAGTTATTCAATATGATCAATGATTTGATGAAAGGGCTGAATTATTTTCCTTTAATCTTAGCTGAAACAATTCTTGGTCTTCACACCGTGCACTCTAGAGAAGCTAGATTTTTTCATGAAAGCCTGCTTTTGCTCTGGGTTTTTTTTAATAGACCAACCCAAAAAGGGGTTTCTGCCTTATTCTCTAGTCTACCTTTTACGTAGGAAGCCTTTATAGGTTTTAATTCTTACAAGTTTTTATATCTAATACATATGGGCTTTCAATACTATACATTATACAATTTTACATTACTTGTTCTTATTTCATAACACACAAACACATTCCTAATTTCCTTCACCTCATTGATGCCATTATGTACCAAAGTTATTTCTCATTTAGAAACTTATGTGCAATGCTTGTAAGTCAGGGCCCTATGAATAGTACCTCCAAGGCTTAAAAACTGTGTCTAGAGTGCCGAGTCACCTTCACGAGGCCTAAGGTGAGGTATATTAGACTTGGAAGTTTAAGGGGCTTGAAAAATATGAAAATGGCTTAATTTAAAAATTTAACAGAACCAATAAAATATTTTAGGCTATAATTTAATAGGCTATAGGCTTAGATGTATTAGAGTTGAGAATGAACTAGGATGTGTTCGAACAGACTAAAAAATACCATACCTTGAAGGTTAAAAATTCCTCTAAATCCATTGGTGAAGGAATTTTTGAATTCTATGGTCATTTATAACTTTTCCTTAATTTTGGGTTTTGCATGTAAACTGAGGTAGTTGGTTAACTATGCTATCTAGGGAATTTTGCCATGAAATTTTACAAGCCTTTAAATTGGATCAATCAAGGATTTTTAAAACAAACACAATGATTTTTAGAGGTTTTAGTGATTTGCAAAAATTTCCCAAAGTTTTTTCCGAAATCGAGTAATTTCAAGATGCTTGGGTGGCATATGGCCCCACTAATGCCACTTCAGCCACTACAAAAGGCCTTATGATGACACCTAGATGCCACTTGGCCTATACACCCCACTATTAACCCACTTTCTTCCTTTCTTCCTCCTTTGCCCTCGACACCACTTTAACTTTTAATCCACTATTTTCATGGCTTTTTAAAGCTAAAATAGCCACCAAATCTCACTAATATCCTCTAAATGTGTTGTGAATTGATTTTTGAAGGGATTGAAGGCCATAAGAGTCCATAAAGCTTAAGGAAATTTAAGAACATACAAGAGGACATAAAAGGGTGCTTAGAAACCAACTTTTGATGTTTAAGTGTTTCCTCCATTTTTAATTTAGTTACTATAGGATTTTACCATTTTGAGAATGCCTATACTCTTGGATTTGCATTTGGGGACTTATAGGATTTTCTATGATTTTTTGAAGGGAAGGAGGTGTGTATGGAGTGTAAAGCAAAGTAAGGTGCAACTAGGCCCTTTGCAAGCTTGAGGTATGGGAGAAGTCTTCCTTATTGAAGAGTTACATGAATTTAAAGCATTAGAAGCATGTGACTTGGAATTTGTATGTGAAAGGTGTAGAAACCTTGTATGGAAATGATGAAATTCATGGTTAATGTATTTGTAATTGTGAATTAAGCATGTATTTGTACTAATTATGTATAGAATAAATGATTGGAATGGTGATTTGATGAAAAGAATGAATTGAAGGGTAAATTCTTTATTTGGTCGAGAGGTAATAGTGGTGGTGTGTGTATGGCTTGATTTAGGTAAGGTTGGCATGATTTCTAAGGTATTTGATATGAAAATACATAAAGTGTGTTTCTATGTGGTGAAAAATAGGAGTGATGATGTTAGGCCTTAGTTGGCCGAGAGGTTGTCTTAGTATGTAGGTTAGGGGTATGGCAAGTTAGCATGGCATATTCTATGGGAATTTGCTTATTAGGGATGGCATTATATAGGTGAAGAACTTGATGAATAAAGCTTGTGTGTGTGTGTGTGCTTATTGTGGCCAAGGCATATACAGGGCACATAATGGCATAATTTACATGATAATTGCATTATGTGTGTGCAAGCATGTTTGTATAATGTTAGGATATAGGTATGTGTGTTTAAATATAGACAAAAGCATGTACATGGCCAATGCGAATCATTGGTTAAGAGGTATACAAGGCAAGTTTTAGCAAGAAAGGTATGGCATGGCATGTCATATGTGTGTGTGTGTGTGTGTAATTGGCATGATAATTTTGGCATGACTTGTATAATGTATATTTGGCATGAATTAAGTGAATATGCCTGAGTAATAAGGCATGAAATGCATGGAATTTAGGATGCCATTTAAGGTTAGGAATTGGTTGAAAATGGAACTTGAAATTGGCTTTAAAATGGACTAAAATTTGTATGTAAATGGTACCTTAATTTGAGAAAATTTGTCATGCTTGTGTGAAATAAGTTCAAGCCTATTTTAAGGCTATTTAAGTTATATATTTGAGCTTGGGTTTAGGCCTAGAAATGTGTATGGATATGAGTGCAAATGGCACCAAAAAATGGCATGAAAAGAGTTTGATTTGGGACCTAAAATGGCCTATGCAAAAATGGAAAGTGACCTATAACTGTCCCGTAAATTTTATTTAGGGACCTATACTTGAAATGAAATTTTGACATGGACATTATTGGATTAAAATAATTACCTAGACTAGACATAATGTGAACTTAATTATGCCTAAGAGAGTGACCTAAATTACCTTAGAAAAATTAACCTGTAACAGTTCGGTAGGACCAATAATGACCTGTAACTATCAAGGTCAAACTTTGATTGTTAAATAAAATTTATAACTATCTATTTTTTTCATTTTTAAATATTATAATATAATGATTAGTAAAAAGGATTAACATAAAAAAGGTTAGATGGCCCATTAGTTAGACACTCACTGGATGGGTTAACTTGTAAATTTAGGGATTAGCAACTACTAGACGATTTTTATGATTTTCTAGATATTGGGAGGTCTCCAGACTGATCCCTACTATCTATTGTAAGTGTATGATGTTAATGATTATCTAGATATGTAGAGGTCTACGGACTAATCCCTGCTATCCATTGAAGGTTGCTATGATTTTTAGATATTGGGAGGTCTACGAATTAATCCCTATTATCCACAATATGCTTGGAGGTTGAGTTGTTTGAGATATTATTGTTATCTCTCGTTTGGTATTAGGAGGTTCAAGTGAGTTGATCCCTACTATTAGACTAGGCCGGTGCAGTGGTCGTGGTCTAAAATGTGGCCCACTGCATAACTTTTCAGTTCATTCTTGGTCTAGTGTCTTAGGTGTAGTCTATCTAGTTGGGCTTATTGAATTAAATGTAATTAATCTACAGGTTTGATTGATGGTAGTTTATTACTTGAAAGATTGATTAAAATTATCACAATGGCATTTTGGTAGTTATAGTGTAAAAATGGCATATTATATGAATGGCATGAATTACCTAGTATATCACCCACACACCTCATTTTGACTATCATATTATCATTGCTTATGAGCCGTTGCATATAACATGTTTTAAATGCTTTAAGTTCACCACTGAGTTTCATACTCAGCATATTAGTGTTTTAGGATACAGGTTGCAAAGGTAAATTGTCTAGCCTCAAAATCATGTAGTGTAGTAGCACAGTTTGTGAAGGGTATATATAGTCTTTTCTTTTGGTTTTGTTTAGCTAGCACTCATGCAAAACACTGTAGGGTATGGGCTAGCATGCTTAAAAGCTGTTGTGTCTATATATATATATATATATAGAATAGACACGATGTATATAAAATGGTGCTTTGTCTGTTTAGCTTTCTTGATGTTTTTGATAACTGTAGGCTTGAGACCCTGTGTGTGTTCTAATATGTGATTGATATGTGCTGATGTTGACTGGGGGACTAGAAGGGTCCAAATGGAGGTTGTATGATATTACTATTTATAAAAGTATTTTTATAGGTAAAAAAAGGTATGTCACTAGGTAGCCGTTGTTTGCCTAATTTTTTGTAGCACGTAAAGTGTCTATAGATGGGTTTTCTAAGTATGTCAACCATATATGAACATGTTTAAGGGTTAGACTGAGAATCGAAGCAATACCTAATAAAGATCTAGAAGAGTCCATAAGTGTTAAGGAGTTTACCCCTAGAGCAATTCTAGGATAGGTGACCTGACGGGAAGTGCATCACTGATCGGGTTTCTTCAAGAATCCGATAGGGGGTGTCACATTATGTTTCATATTCAAAATTGACATTACGTATAATTCATATTGTTACACCTCGTATGTAACATACATGTACACAAAGGATGAATATTACACATACATACTTATAAAGTGCCACAATTCCAACATTATGTATTCTTATCCACCAAAAGTCATTCAAACATACTTAATCTTGCAAATGTAATACATTTATACACATTATACACATAATGTCTATAATTACCAATTTGCCCTTTTATTACATAACATTTGATCAAGTTCACATTTCATCCATACACAAATTTTCTCATCATTTAACTATTGTTCTCACTTAATTAGCCTATGTTAAACCTTATTTTACCTTCATTAATATTTTAGGACTACTCATCCTTCTAATCTAATAACTTTCATATGAGGCACACATACTAGAAATGCACAAATATGCAAAGTTTATACATATTTTACTAAATACACTTACATAGAGATTTATGGGCATCATAAATACCACCTCATAGCTTCTTATTGCCATTAGCTTGCCTCCCTTCCTCTTTATCTAAATTTAATAAAAGGTAATTCGTTAAGAAAATTCATGGAAAAATCTACATAAATCAAAACTCAAAAATAACACCCGTAATATCATAGAAAAGTATTAGAATTCAAAACCATAACCCTTAATTCCCCCTTTTTCCCATAAAATCCTCCTTTTCTTTTGAAATAAATATCATTATAGGAACTAGATGCAACAAGGATTGATTTAGGTATAAAATACAAGGGTTTTACTTTAATTTTTGGAGAGATTGAATGAAAAATGTAGGAGTGGTGTTCTAATGGAGGTGGCATTAGCTTCAATGGTGGAGGAAGAAGATGAAGTGGATTTCATGTGCTATACACACATATGAACTTTTCTTTTTATATTAAACATATAAACGGCCACGATTTTTCCACTTAGTGATCTAACGGCTAGTATTTTTCTTAATTTTCTTTAAATCTTTAGAAATTTATTTTTAAACTTAATGATCTCAAAAATTAATTCTTAAGGAAAAAAATATTATAAAATTTCTCAATTAAGGGCCTCCTCGAACCTCATGCCAAAAGGCAAAGGAAATAGGGCAAAATTTTCAATCGTGTAAATAAGAAATTCAATAAAAATATATATTGATGTTAGAAAATTATGATTCCTTTACTATTTGACAAGTTTGAATTTTTAACCTTCAGGGTATACTATTTTTAGGTTCCTTCGAGCACATCCTGACCTTTCTCTATCACTACTCAAACTAAGGTCACTATCCAGTTAATATTAGCATAAAAGAATTTTTTGGTTCAGTGACTACTTCTAATTTTATTGTTTTCTACCTAATTTTTCCCTTTGAAGTTTCATGACTAGTACCCCCTAGGTCATTTTAGTGGGGTCTACTACTTAGGAACCCTGATCATAATCCGAAAAGTACTATGCATGAAGCTAGGTTTTACGAGCATCACACGTAAAGTGAAACAACTTGACTTTTTAACACTTTAGTAGCCTTAATGTGTGGCTAGATGCCTCTCAAGACTTATTACACAAGTCAATTATTAATTATGAAATAGTTGTGGGCTCAATTGGATTGAACCACAAGAGTCCCAATTTGACTTTGACTCTAATTCACTACGTACTACTAAAGTGCTTCGAATACCCATTAGGTCACACACAAAAGGACTTTGAGGAAATTCAAAAGAGTTTTGAATGATTTGATGACATGAGATATCATAAAAAGATGAATTAGAAAGAAAGAATGAATAATTGGGCCTAGAGCCTAATTAGTGTGTATGGTCAAAAATTAGAGTTTCTAGAAACTGGGCCTTATTGAAACCAAATGATAGGTCTATTTTTTATGGACTTTTTAAGTATTAAAAGGGAAAAAAATAAAATCATAAACTTATCAAAATTAGGGTCTTGGTAAGCCTTAAAGGATCAGCTAGATAAAACACAAAAAGTATTTGCATAGGCCCAGTAATAAGGCTATGAGCATGAATTGTGAGGGGCTTAACTATAGGTTCCTCTAGGCTAAATTTAGGTTATATTTTAAGACTTAAATTTTGACATAGAAGAGTTTTAAAAGTGTACAGATACACTCTTAATGATTAGTCATTTCTAGAGCTATCATTCTTTGTAAAACACGTATAGAAATATCTCCCTACACACATTCTTTTCTTTTTACTTTATCCACATGAAATGCTTACAAGCCCTTAGCAATTCTTATAGCCTTTTTCATCAACTTCTTATATGGATACCTTGGAGGTGTTCCTAGTGAGTATCACTATGGTTTTGTGACAACCGATGAGAAGAGCAATTAAAAGGAATCTACAAAATTCACTAATAATGGTAAATATCGATATACTGCTTAATTTAAATATTATTGATGAATTTTGAGTTTTTTTGAATCCATAATCAATGGTTGGTTTTCTAAAAATTCTTAAAACTTTTACTATGCTTAATACAAGAAAATAAACATTAAGAGGGTTCATGGCCATAATGCCCTCGAATCTCCAAAAGCAAGGCAAATTTTTGTAGGGGGTCATAGACATGAGGCCCAAAATAGAAAAAAAAAAACAACCATAACCAATTGGCAACCAAAAAAAAATAATGGAAAATATGAAGGAGATAAAGTAAAAAACCTTACCTTGATGGAATTGCAGCTAACTCTTTTGATGAATAACCTAGGATAAGGTGAGCAGTATAAAGGAAGAAAAAGAATGTTAATTTTCTTTTCCTTTCAACTACTCACTTAGCTATTTATATTGAATGAATGAATGGTTAAGATTTCATCTTAACACTCATCCAATGTCTGTAATTCATCAAGATAAAAATGCTACTTAAGTTTTTTTAGCAATGTAACAGTTACAAGTTTAATCCTCATAAAAAAAAACTTTATCTTTAATTAATATAGATTAATTCTTCAGAACTTTGAAATTTCCACATTAGCCTTTGTTACCATAAATATATTTTTCCTAACAATTTTTAGGCATGACAACTCTTCCTCTTTTAAGTAATTTTGTCCTCAAAATTACCTAAACTAAATAACTAAAGGCACTATTGCCTCATCATTTATTCTCATTCCTAAGTTACCTCTTCCGTGCAGTAGTCCCTTTATAAGACTTCCATTAAGGGAATCTATTTATTCCATAACTCTTTCACTTCCTTTTCCATAATCCAAATGGATTCCTCTTTATATGACAAATTTAGTTATATCTCAATCTTTTTAATAGATATCGCTTGAGATAGGGTCTGATTGGTATCTCCTCAATATAGACACATGAAAAACATTATGTATCACTTCCAACTAAGGTGGGAAGTGTTGGTTCCATGGACTCATAAATAGCAAAAATTAAATATCCATGGAAACCTAAAATAGGTTGGAACATCAAAAAATAAAAAAAACAAAAATTAAAGAAATCACATAATGAGAATTTACCTTAAATTCTTTACGCGATTCTAATTTGCAATTTTTCACTTTATCGGGTTGTTGCAAACAATAGTGATCCTCTTAGAAACACCTATAAGGTATCTACACTAGTAGCAAATTCAATGAGAACTCTCTAAAACATGCACAAGTGAATTTTATTTTTAGGTTCTAGTAAAAAAATAAAATTCAAAAAGAAATAAGACAGAGAAGGCTTAAAAAAAGGTGAATTTGCCATAACAATAAAGAATTACTCTCCTTATTAAGGCTCTCTTCTTGTGAACGACTTCACAAAGGCTTTTATACCTTTTTTATTCACCTATAGGTTAGAGTTTATAGTCCTTAAACCCTTAAAAGGCTAAAAAAAATAGGCTTTAAATTAATTAATTAAAAGGCCCAATTCTTACCCAGTCGCTTAAAAACTTTTAATTAATAATTAATTAATGTTTTAAGCTTTTCTCTTATGTTTCAAGCCTAATATGTAACGCCCCTACCACCCTCTTGCAGATATTGTCCGCTTTGGGCCACTGCCCTTCATGGTTTTGTTCTTGGGCAAAGGGAAGGACTTCCCAAGTGGTCACCCATCTTGGTACTGCTCTGGTCCAAACACGTTTAACCTCGGAGTTCTGATGGAATCCGAACCACCCCTTTACCCAAAACGCATCTGCAAGGGATACTACCATCTTCCCTCCATTCCGATATGGGATAGGTTTCCTATCCGCCTAAGCATGATCCTCCCCACCTTAGGACACAGCGTCCTCGTTGTCATACTGTACTAGGAAGGGCCAGGCTCTGATACCAACTGTAACGCCCCTGTCACTCCCTTGCAAATATTGTCTGCTTTAGGCCACTGCCCTTCACGGTTTTATTCTTGGGCAAAGGGAAGGACTTCCCAAGTGGTC
>CANXYI011831792.1:0-12333 GCA_948208565.1 Hura crepitans
TTTAGTAACCTAGTAAAATCTTTTTCATCCTTTGATACTATCCTTCTTCCCTGCTTCACGTTAAGGAATTCATTTCCTCTCTTATCCCTATACGAGTTAGGTATATATTTCTTCTTGAACTCCATATGGAAAAACTCCTATATCAGGTCTTTTGGTGCTTTTCTCCTCTTGATATTGTTCCACCAATTGTAGGCTTCTTCCTGAAGAAGGCAAGTGGCATACTAAAAATTTTCTTCTTCTATACAATTCAACTTCTCCAAAATTCTAAAAGTCTTATCTAGCCAATACTTAGCCCTAGTAGCATCATTTTCCTTCCTCCCTAAGAAATCAATAGCTCCTATCTTCTTTAGCTTATTTAATGGAGGTTTCTATGAAGAAGCTGGTGGTAGAGGTGGTACTAGAGCTGGAGGAGGTAGAGGTGGAGCAGTAGTAGTAGTATGCCTAAGCAAATTCACTATCTACTATAACAGAGGAGGAGATCCTTATACCTGCTATTGACTAGGCACTTGTGGATGTGGCTATTATGCAGCATCACTATGTTCAGGTACTGATGTTTTGCCTACCACCTATATGGTAGTAGGTGCAAAAGTAGCCACTTAGCCATATGGTTATTGCAAAAGGAATAACTTATTAATAACAGTTCAAAGAAATTAAAACTTAGATAGTTGCACTCATATACTCTTCCTAGGAATGTTAAACCCATGCTATGATACCACCAAATGTAACACCCCCTACTGGATTCCCAAAGAAACCCAATAAGCAGTGGACTTCCTATCAGGTCACCCATCTGTTTGATCTTACACACTACTTAGGGTCATACCATATTATTTATGCCAATATTAGCCAATTACAAGTTAGTTAGGTTTTTTCGAAATTTTGATAACATAACGACTGTCCGAGTCCTTATCTAAAAATTTAATACCTATGAGAACACTGTAATAGACACAAATCTCATCTCTTGGACCCTTCTAGTCCCCTAAATATACACCTAACATCAGTTTACATAGGCCTCAAGCCATAATTAGGAAATCATGAATCAGAGCCCTAAGCTCATATATCATCTACATATATCAACAAAAATCACACATTCTCAAAAGGACTGATAACTTGCTTATTACAACACAGTTTGTACCTATATAATTACATTATATGTGTTTTGTATACATAACCCCCCATTTTATACCAAAGTAATTAGAGTGCAAAACTATACAATATTTACAGTTCCACCTTTATATGCTTATCTTTTGAACTTGACTACACATTTCAAGAGGCTACATCTCTATTCTAGGTTTCTGCACACTGAAATAGGTACACTGAGTATATAATATATCAAGTGGTGAACTTAATCATTTAAATCCTATCATATTATTTATTTATACGTACATAATCATAAAAGTATTTTATTCCAATCATCAGGTTCAATTTTTAATGTTTGTGCAAAATGACCTAAATACCCTTCTGCCTATATATGCCAATTAATCACTTCTTTATTCATTCAAAAAGTAAACTATTAATTTAAGCCACTTCCAGTGATAATATCCAATGATAGGACTATCAGACTAATAAGGTTCATGTGAATAAAAAAATTACAAAAATACCCTTAGGTACATATGCTGTAGAATTATTCAGATAACCATACCCAATTATGAATTTTAACGATTATTACCTCTAGTTTAATTCTTATTTTGTTTAGTTAATTAATTTAACTAGCTTGACTATAAAGGCAACACTGACATACACTAGACCTAAATGGAATAAAAATAGTGTAGTGATACACATTCTTGACCTGACCACTGCACTGGCCTAATTGAGTCATAACACCTAAGGTATAGATAATATGATATGGTTTATCTAACAAACTAGTATAGTGGTCCTCCGGGACCTTGGTTGCTATACAGGCCCTATTTGAACATTAGTGATGTCATAATCTAGTTTACTTAGTAGACTTGTCTATCCAACAGACTAGTGTAGTGGCCCTCTAGTAACTACACCATTGCACTGATAAAATTCAAGTAACTGGCATTAGGTGGCAAGGATAGAAAATTGTCTATCCAACAGACTAATATAATAGCCCTAATATATACTAACCCTGTCTAAAAAGTAGATGGTGTAGCAACTGCTAAATCCCTAAGTTGACCGATCAACCCATCTAGTGAGTGTCTAACTAATGGGCAATTAACTCAATTTAGGTTCATTCCTTCACAAATTAACTTCTTGTAATATTTCAAAAAGAAAAATAGTTAGTTATGAATTTTATCGTACAGTTCAATTTTAGCCCGGTCTGGTATGACCATAATTAGGCTGTACTGGGTAAATTCCCAATATTAATTTCAAATACAGTAATAGCCAATATTTAAGGCATATTATGCTTGATTTTATTCCATAATTATTTCTCATATAATTTCCATCTTACTGTCTAGTGGTATTTTTGATTCAAGTAATAGTCAAACTAGACAGTTAGAGGTCATTTCGTCAAATTTCAATGGCCTTTTTTAGGTTCATTTCTTAGCCTTTTTTAGTGCAGTTTTCACCAATAATTCTATACATTCCATAGGCCTAAATCCAATATATATTAGGCCATATAAAAGGCCAAACACTAGGCATTATTGCCATTATATTCAATTACAAGTAATAACCCCTAATGGCATATATTATAGGCATATTGTTTAGTCACAATTCATGGCCCTTAAAGACACATTACAACCCACTTTTCAAGTCCCTTCCTAGTCAAGTTCAAGCTTATTTCCAAGCCATCTTACATGCCAATTCTTAATCACTTTTCATGCAAATTCAATTATGTACATTAAACTTAATTTCATGCCAAACACATTAAGCTAACACATGCTCATACTATTATGCCTTATCTTGCATACACATTACACACATATTACCAAGATTTTCATGCCTTTCCTATTAATAAGCATCTATAAGTTTCAAGGCCATTCCATATTCAAATCCAATTAAAGCCAAGTAAATTTAAATATTTTAAGTCTAATACATCAATCTTTAAGGCATTTATCCATTTCAAGCAAAATAGCCAAAAAGTTGCTTGTAACATTCTTTGCCAATGCTATCTGATGGTGTGTATATAAGCCCAAATCAAGCATTTTCTTCACCTTACTTACACAATCAAATGCTTTTACATGACCACAGCACATACACACGCACAAATTCACTCTCGTGCAATCTAAGCCTCCCAATGCACATGTTATGTCTCGGCCAAAGGTTTATTCACAATCAAACATACACCAATCAAGCCAAAGCAATTAACCACACTTATGCCCATGCAAAAGCTCTGGACTAGCAAGTAATCTCACGTCCTCAAAAGGTAAAGTCTCATTTCCATCATCACTTTAACATCTATTTTACCATACACTAGAAAGGTTTCATTTCAACTTTCACTAACATGAATTAACCCCCAAATTAACCAAGTCTAACATACATTTCCAGCCTCTTAATGGTCAAATGACATGAAGAAAATGCCAAAGTTCACTTACTTGCTAAGGTGAACACTTGAAACCTTTAATTCCATAAGCTATCTAGCCTCCTATAGTGATTTTTCCCCCTATCTTCAAGCCTTTCCTTGCTTCAATTCACCTAAAAAAAATTCATACACTCATTCTTACTCCTTAGGCATCACAAAAATCCAATTCTAGCCAAGAATCACAATGAAAACAAAAGGAAAAGCAAAAAAGCTCACCTTTGAAAGCTTACTGGACAACTTTGATCTAAGGAATTTTAATGAATTTTAATTAATTAATGGAGTCTCCTTTTCCAATGTTGTTTCTTCCAACAACTCTCTAACACCCTAAATTGAATTTAAAAAGTGATAGGTTGTATAAATGGCTAAAGGAAGAAGATGAAAATGGCTTACATATGTAAGAGTGGCGTTGATTATGGACAACCAAGGAAGAAAAATTTTTCTTCTTTTCTTTAGTGTAATTATCCACTTGTCAACTTATTTTGCCACTTGTCATAGGCCTTAAGCCAGTTGGCATGGTACGAGTGGGTCCTACGACCTTTTAAACCATCTCAAAACGGCTCAATTTTTGGTAAAACTTTTGAAATTCACCAAAATTCGCATGGACCTCAAAAATTACACCATTTATTTTAAAATTCATATTTTAATTCCCTCTATATAATCACAAATTTTTGCGACTAAATTCCATTGATAGGATAATTTTCAAATTGCCTTAATTTGCATGCTGACCTAAAAAATTACAAGAATTTATAAATAACCTCGGAATTCAAAAATTCTTTCACCAATGAACTCACTAAAAGTTTTTAACTTTAGGGTATGATATTTTTAGGTCTTTCTAGGTACTTCTTGGGTCATTCCTAGCTTGTAAAACTTTTATTACATAAATCAGTAGCTTATAGTCTGAAAAGAATGATTGATTCTACTAAATTTTTAAATTTTGCCTTTTTCATCAATTTAAGACCCCTTAAAGTTTCATGACTAGTGTTGCTACCTCATTTACATGCAAGTGACTTAGCACCCCAAGCACACTTCCTTGACCTAATGGCATAATTCATAGAGCCTTAAAACATGAGCATTACATGACTGCAGTAGCAGTTCAGCCAACTCCACCACTGCCTGCTATAGTACAACTAATAGCACCTCAAAAGACTTACATAGAAAGATTAAAAAAACATAGAAGCCACAAACATCGAGGGGACCACAGATGATGATACAGGAAAGGTAAAATTGTGGTTAAAGAAATAAATTTGAATATTATATGGCTAGAGTGTACACCAGTTGAGAACCTAAAGTGTGCTACCTACTTGTTACAAATAGATACACACTATTCGTTGGAAAATGTTAAGAGAAGGAAGCTAACTGAAGAATTAACATGGGATTTCTTTCTCCAGGAATTCAATAATAGTACATCATAGAGACATACCTAGATAGAAAGAGGTAAGAGTTCATAGACTTAAAGTAGGAGAATAGAAGGTTTCAGGGTATAAGAAGGAATTCTAGAGGCTTAATAGATATGCAAAGGAATATATATCCATTGAAGAAGCTAGATGTAAGAAATTCAAGAAAGAATTAAACATGGATATGAGAATACAGATATCCAACACAAAGATTAGAGATTTCTCCCTACTAATGTCAATAGCCTATACAATGAAGGAAATGATGAATGGAAAAAGAGACTTCTTTAAATAGAAAAGAGCTCTAAATGTTAGATAGAGTAGTAGTGCACCTGAAGGGAAGAGAAAGAAAAAAGTCATAGGAACAAGTAGTAATAGAAGACAGGCCAATCTTAGAGACAAAGCTAGGGCGAGAGGTGGTTTTAAGACTCACAAAATAGACTAAGATCTTCTAAACAAGTTTCTAGTGCACTGAGAGCAATAGGTAGGAATTCATTTCTAAAATATAGGACATGCTGAAAAAGACATCTAGGAGAGTGCTAGTTTAGGAAGAACACTGAGGGATGCTTTGTGTGTGGTTCCAAAGATCACTTCAGGAGAGATTATTTAGAGAGACAAGCTGAGACACAGGTTAATGCAAAAACTACTAGTAATGACTAGAAGGATCAGCCAGATAAGGGAACTGAGAGTTAGAGAGGCAAGATAGAGACATGAGCACCAGCTCGCCAGTATGTGATTAGAGCTTGAGAATAGGCTATCGTGTCTGATGTCATTGTCGATACATTTTTTTCTCTTTGACTTTAATGTATTGGCTTTGATAGATTCTAGTTCTATGAATTTGTACATATGCACATCACAACAACTTGATAGTGGTTTAGAGCCTAAGCTTGTAGACATAGATATTCTAGTCAGCAATCTAATTAGATAGAGTGTGATAGTGAATTGAGTCTTTAAGTGCTATCCTCTAATGATCCAAGATAGGGTATTCTCAGTCAACTTAATGAAACTTCCTTTCCATGAGTTCAATATGATCTTAGGGGTGGATTGGTTGTTTGAGCATCGAGTAGTGGTTAATTCTGAGAAGAAAAAGCTCACACTTTGGATTGGTGAAGGAAATAAAGTTATTATGCTTGGTGAGAGTAATTCTCTGCCCGATCTCATATGAGCCATATCAGCTAAGAGGCTCATTCAAAAGGGGTGTGAGGCTTTCTTTGCATACATCATTGATACTTAGAATGATTCTTCTCCAAAGATTGATCAAATACCTATCGTATTAAAATTTCTGAACATTTTTCTTAAGGATCTTCTGGGATTGCCACCACATAGAGAGTTAGAGTTTGAGATTAAGGTGTTTCAAGGTACAGTGCTAGTATCTAATACTTTTGAATGGGATGGCACCAACAGAATTGAAAGAGTTAAAAGTACAGTTATAGGAATTGTTAAACAAAGGGTTTATTAGACCAAGTGTTTCACCTTAGGGAGCACCAGTTTTATTTGTGAAATAGAAAGATATATCACTGAGGTTATGTATTGACTATAGGCAGTTGAGTAAGGTAAAAATGAAGAATAAGTATCCACAACCTAGAATTGACGATTTATTTAACCAGCTCAGGGGAGCAAGTGAATTATGAAAGATGAATTTGAGGTTGGGTTATCACCAGTTGAGAATTAAAGAAACCTGTGTTCTAAAGACTGCATTTAGAATAAGATATGGACATTACAAGTTCTTAGTGATACCATTTGGACTCACTAATGCACTAATAACATTCATTAATTTGATGAATTGGATATTTAAACCTTACTTGGACTAGTTTGTCATAGTTTTCACTGATGATATTCTATTGTATTCCAAGAGTAAGGAAGAGCATGAACAACATTTGAGGCTAGTGCTATAGACATTGAGGGAGAAATAGCTTTGTGTAAAGTTAAGCAAGTGTGATTTCTAGTTGATAGAGGTGTCTTTCTTAGGATGCATAGCATCTGTAGAATAGATTACGGTAAATGCAAGTAAGGTGAAGTTTGTGATGGAGTGGAAACTACCTAAGAATGTGATAGAGATCTATAATTTTTTGGGTTTAGATAGGTATTATATAAGATTCATGAAAGGTTTTTCCTTAATAGCCACACCACTCATAAGATTGCTTACAAATGATGTGAAATTTGTCTAGGATGACAAATGCCAGGTAAGTTTTGATAGACTTAAGGTGATATTGACTGAAGCGCATATCCTTACATATCTTAAGCAAGGTAATGATTTTGTAATATACGGTGATACTTCACACAACGAGCTTGTTTGTGTGTTAATGTAAGAGGAAAAAGTGATTGCTTATGCTTTAAGGTGAGTAAAGAAACACAAAAAGAATTGCCTAATACATGATTTAGAATTGGCAGCTGTAGTGTTTGCATTAAAAGTGTGGAGAAATTATCTCTAGGGTGAGAGGTGTTACATTTACACTAATCACAAGAGTTTGAAGTATCTCTCTATATAGAAAGAATTGAATTTGAGGCAGTGGAGATAGAAGGAATTGATTAAGGATTATGACTATTTAATTGACTACCATTCCGAAAAAGTGAATGTGGTTATTGATGTGCTGAGCAAAAGATGATAGCTACCTTGAGATTGATGAATGCTCAAGTTGAGTATACTTTAGATGATGCCATCTTGGTAGAGCTATAGTTGAAACCTAATTTTAAGCAACAAGTGAAAGAGGCATAAAAGTAAGATGAGCAGCTTGTGAAGCTGATCAGCAAGGTTAATAAGGGGAAAACTATGGGATTTTAGATTAAAGGAGATGATTGTCTATCTTATCAAGATAGACTATGTGTTCTTAATGTTACTGACTTAAGAAAGAAGATACTATAAGAAGCACATGAGTCTCAATATGCTATACATCTAAGAAGTACAAAAGTGTACTTGGATTTAAGACCTTATTACTAGTGTTTAGGGAAAAGAGATGTGACAGAGTACGTGTCAAGTTGTCTAATGTGTCAGCAAGTTAAAGGTGAACATCAAGTTTTCTCTAGATTGTTACATCCTACAGCAATCCTAAAGTGGAAATGAGAGTAGGTACTATGAATTTTGTCATGGGATTAACACTGACTTGAAGTAAATGTGATGTTGTATGGGTAATAATTGGTAGATTAATAAAGATAGCTCACTTTATTCTAGTTTGAATGGATTATTCATTGGATAAGCTAGCATAATTATACCTAGATGAGATAGTGAGGTTACATAAAGTGCCAATGAACATCATATTAAATAGAGATCCTAAGATTACTTATAGATTCCAAAAGAAATTACAAGAGGCTTTAGGGACAGGACTAAGTTTTAGCACTGCATTTCATCCTTAGACTGACGGTCAGTCAGAGAAGTTTATACAAGTGCTAGAATATATGCTGTGAAGTTGTGTAATAGAGTTTAAAGGAAGCTAGGATCAATACTTATCACTAGCAGAGTTTGCCTATAACAATAGCTACCATGCTAGCTTAGGCATGGCACTGTATGAGGCTTTGTATGGCAGACAGTGTAGAACTCCACTTTGCTAGAGTGAAGTTGGTAAGAGTAAGGTAATAGGATCAGATTTAGTTAGAGATGTACAAGAGAAAGTCAGAGTGATAAGAGATAAAATGAAAGCTGCTATAGATAGATAGAAGTCATATGCTGACTTAAAGAGGCGGGATATAGAGTATAAAATCAAAGATAGGGTTTTCTTAAAAGTATCTCTAGGGAAAAAAAATATTACGATTTAGTAGAAAGGGAAAATTGAGTTCGAGACTTGTTGGGCCATATGAAATTATAAAGCATGTGGGTCCAGTGGCTTATTGACTAGCACTGCCACTAGAGTTATAGTAGATACATGATGTTTTTCATGTATCAATGCCAAGAAGATACCGATCATATCCAACACATGTGATAGCAGCTAAAGAAGTGCAAGCTCAGTCGGACTTGACTTATAAAGAAGAACCAGTGCATATTTTTGCATGAAAAGTCATATAGTTGAAGAAAAAGACTATACCACTAATGAATGTGCTATGGAAGCACCATAATACAGAAAAGGCTATGCGGAAGAGCAAGGAACAAATATAGGCTTAATACCAACAACTATTCTCTTTAGGTAATTTTGCAGACAAAATTTTCTTAAGAAGGGAAGAAATGTAACGCTTATGAAACATAGTTTCGTGAACAGTGTTTTTAGAGGCCCAAATAGTGTTCCCTATGGTGCGAGGCATAGAGAAGAATAGTACTGGTCATAAAATTTTATTGAGTTGAAAAATGATGAAAACAAATGAATTAAATGATTTAGCAGAACTAATAATTCATAACAAACCTAAATAAGTGAATAGGGAGATAAAAGAATTTTGTGTCGGGATTGGTCCAGGATATGCCTAGATGGACTCAAAAATATCATACCCTAAAGGTAAAAAATTCTAATGAGTTCATTAGATAAGGAATTTTAACTTTTGGAGATCATTTACTATTTATTTGAAATATTTATTTACGTGAGTGAATAGTATCCTAAGAAAAATTATAGAATTTTGGCCTAAAATTTTATGAGTAGCTAAATGGCATAAAATGATGAATTTTGGTGCCAAGACAATAATTTTTAGAGGTCTAAAACAAGAGATATTAATTTTTAAAGTTTAATGTGAAAATCGAGTAAAACGGGGCATGAAAATCGAGAAGAAGTGGTGGGGGCCCATAGTCCACTTACATAAATGGCCAATTAGGTGTAATGTAACCTATTAGCCCAAAATACACTTATCCCATCCACCAAAGGCCAAAAAAAAAAACTAGAGAGATCCATTCATGCTTTCTCATATCTTCTTCTATCACCAAGTCACTAAAACAAGCCAATTTATTTAAATTGTACAATTAAAAAGTACCTCCACACCTAAATCACCTTTTAGAAGTGGAATTGGAACAAAAGAAGAGCAAGATTTTGAGATTGGTCTATAGAGTGAACAGTGTCACTCAAATTGGTAAGTGAGAGAAAATAACTTTTTATTTTTGTTATATAAACTAGGCATGATTCTAAGCTTAAAGGGTGTAATTAGAACTCAATTTGGTATTCAATTGGATTTTATAGGACTTCTTAAAGGTGGTTATATGTGTATGCAGGTAAAGATAAAGGAAAGAAAAAGGAAGCTTATAATTAGTGTTTAAAGTGGTGAATTTTGGCAATTGAAGTGAGTGAATATGATTTATGCATATGTATAAATGTTGGCATGAAAGTGTGCATGAATACCTTGTATGGAAATGAAGAAAATGCTATATACATGTATGTGTTTAATGGTACAAATGGAATAATTGATGTATACATACATATGAATGACATAAATGTGGTAAAATGGCATTGAATGAAAATGTATACCAATGAACCTATATTGGCCGAATGGTGTACCTTAAAGGTATGCCTGAATAATTGATTATTATATGTAGATTTCAGTTATCAATGAATGAATATTATATGTGAAAAGGAATAATGTATGAAATGAAATTTAATATCAAGAAAAGAATGGTTAATGTGTAAAGTCAATAGTGGCCGAAAAATGCACATGGGAATGTGAATGTGCATAATATGCCTTAATTTGACAATTATATGTCATTTGAAAAATGTATAATAAAATAGAATTTAAAAGAGGATAAAATGTGACCTTAATACATGAATGTGAGTTATGAATTTTAAGCACTTAGATTGTGCAAATAAATTCATAAGATGTGTCTTATGATGGAAATAAATTAAAAAATGGATAGTGGTGCATGTGATGATAAACTTGGTGAGAAGCCAAGGGTATGAAAATAATGGTGATTAAGTAAATAAATGGGAAAAGGAAAAGAAAAGACAAATAGTCTGATGAAAAGTAAAAATTAATTATGTTAAATGACCTTTACCTAAATGATAAATAAAAATAGACTGATGGCTCGTATAGTTAGATACCCACTAGATGGGTTGACCTATCAAATACAAATAGAGTAGCTGCTAGGTTTGATCGAACATATCAATACAATTTTTTTTATCGTAAGATATGGGTGTAGTAGTAGTTAAGGTCTATTTTAGTCCATTGCATAATATAAAATAAGATGCAGATGCAACTGCAACTGCACATAATGTTCATAAAACCACTGCACAAAATAAAATAAGTATGTAGGTGCCGCTATAGTTAAGGTCCAAAATGCAAACAACTATACAATAAAAATTCCATTATCCAATATTTTAGGTGTAGTCTATTGTTATGGAGCTATTAAAGGAATTGATAATAAATTATCATTTATGGTTGTAATACTATTAAATAAATGCAAACTACTATATTATTGTATTATGGCTATCATTGATTGCATATAATAATTAAAATGTTAAAATGAAATTATAAATTGTTATGTATTGCTGTAATTATTCTAATAGCATAATTGCATAAATGAATGTGGAAGCATGTATATGTTTACCTCATATTCACCATTGAGTTTTACTCAGCGTGTCGGCTTTTTCCATGCGCAGGGTAAAGTTAAGACCGTAGAAAAAGTCGAGCCTCTGTAGGTGAAGTGTTCAAGTCATTGGGTATTTTACTTTTGTTTTAGTCTTTTAACTGTATAGGAATTGTACTCATGTAGATAAAATAAGGTATGGGGTTGTTTATAGTTTTGCTATAAATTAATAGATATAAAATTGCAAATGTTGAAGGTAAACTAATGAAATGAAGTGCAAGAATGAGTGTGTATACATGTTGATAAAAATAGGTCTAAGACCTTGAGTCTGAATGCTACTATATAATTATACAATTTTTACTTGTGTTGTGCTGATTGTGATGAGATTTGGAGGACTAGGGGGTCTAAGTCTTGGAGAATGTAGGTATGATTATTTATAAGTGTTTATTTATGTAGGAAAAAATTTTTGATTTTTACCCGGACAGCCATTATGTTTTCTAACTTTATATAAAATCTTTTTAGATAAAATAAATGGATTTTCAAATGCTTTTTAATTACTCTGACATGTAAATAAAGTCAAACAAATAGATGTTTAGGGTAATCCGAGGATGGGTGATTGTATAGAGAGGTTTACGCCCTTATCTAGTTTCTCACAGAATTAGGTGAGCGTGTGACAAAGTGTGTTAAGCATGTTTATCGTGTATATAGTCTGCACAGACTCCCTTTCATAAGTAATGTAGTCCACATAGGCATATACTTTGGTTTCAAATTTTCACATTTATTTATTTCTTCTCCTTCTTATTAGTTCACATAAGTTTTTATCTTGTATCTATAGCCTCTTTCTTTAAGATAGCTACAAGTGACTAATCTGCTAAAAGTGGAAAGTCTGGATGAACCAAATTTATCACACTAGTGCTAGTCTACATGGACATATTCTAAAGCTTTATGATATTTGCATAGACTTAACATCATACAAGCGAGACCATTTAAGTTCCTTATTATGTTTCCTTTAGTTTTGTACTTTTCTAATTTTC
>CANXYI011831812.1:0-11905 GCA_948208565.1 Hura crepitans
TGGTCGAGAGGTTGTTTGGGAAGTAACCTAGGGATATGGTGAGTTACCATGCTAATTTATGTGGAAATGAACTTGTTAGTGATGGCATTTTAGGTGTAGGTGAAGAACTTAATGAATAAAGCTTGTGTGTGTGTGTGCTTAATGTGGCCGAGGCATAATTAAGGGGTACATTGGCTTAATTTACATGGAAATGGCATTGTGTGTGTGTAACCATGTTGGTGTGATGTTAAAATATGTGTATGTGTGCTTGAATGTGTTTGAAAGCATGTACATGGTTAATTGAAGGCATTGGCTGAGGGGTTTGCAAGGCAAGAATGACATAAAAATGAGGTAAGGCATAAAATGTGTATGTGTGTAACACGGCATGATGCATTTGTCATGGATTTGGCAATGTTTATATGGCATGACCTAGGTGAATATCCATGATTATTAAGGCTTGAAATGAATGTAATATGAGATACCTTTTAAGGTTAGAAAAGGGTTAAAAATGAACTTGAATTTGGCTTGTGATGTCTTGATAAAATTAACTTGTAAATGGACTAAAATATGTATGAAAAAGTACCTTAAATTGGTCTAACTTGTAATGTTTATATGACATAGAATGGAAGCCACTTTTATGGCTATTTGAGATATACTTTTGAGATTGGCTTTAGGCCTATGAAAGTGTATGATAATGAGTGCAAGTGGCATTGAGAAATGACTTAAAAAAGGACTTAAAATAAACCTAAAATGGCCACTGCAAAATTGAAAAATGGCCTATGACTGTCTTGTAAAAAAATGAATTTTGGGATTATGTTTAAAATGATTGCTAGCATATGTATAATTAAGCTAAAATAATGGAATGGAATAGATTTAATATGCCTTTAATTATGCCTAAGATAGTGCCCCAAAATATTTCAGAAAAATTGACCCATAATTATCCGGTAGAGCTTAAAATAACCTGTAACTGTCTAGGTCAAAAATTGATTGTATGATAAAAATTATAATTGTCTATTTTTCAACTTGGAATATTATAAAAAAATGATCAATAAAAAAAACTTAAAATGAAGTTGAATGACCCATTAGTTAGACACCCACTAGATGTGTTGTTTATTTTTCAACTTAGGGATTAGCAGCTACTAAACTGTCTGTTTGTTAGACTGGGCAGGTACCATGACCGAGGTTCGTAAATGAACCACTGAACTAGTGTACAGGGCAAACCATTTTATTGCTAGCATTTTTCTTTATATATCAAACTATGACAATGCAGTAATGAAGGTCCCTAGAGCGGCCACTACACTAGTCTGTTAGGTAGATGTAAATGAATAATTTGACATGATAAGTTGCCATTAAGAGGTCTACAAACTAATCTCTATGCACAATTGCCCATTATTTTTCCCTTTGGGAGTTTCTTGTGAATTGATCCTCATGGCTGTATTAGGTCGATGCTACAGTCGGGGTCTAAAATGTAAGCCCCTACACACTTTTTCAATTCCCTCTTAGTCTAATGTCTGTAAGTGTCATCTATCTAGTCAGGCCTATAAAGTGGAATTAAAGTAAAATAAAGTATAAGTCAAGAATGATTGATGTTAATTTATGATGAAAAATTGGATAAATAAAACATAGTGCATTTTGGTAATTTTGAAGTAAACATGGCATATCATCTGTATGGCATTAGTCACCTGCCATACCACTAACACACTACATTTAGACCATTATTCTATATTACTTGTGTGTGTTAATACATGTGGCATGTTTTAAATGGTTTAAATTCTCCATTGAGTTTTATACAAAGCGTACTCGTGTTGTGGTTCGTAGGTAGCAAAGGCAAGCAGACTAGCCTCAATGATCATGTAATGTTGCAATACAAGTGTTAAAGGGTAAATAGAGTTATTTTTTTAGTAGTGGCACTTATGTAAATTCTATAGTTTTGTGTTAGCATGCTTAGAGCTATTATGCCTATAAATAAAACATAGATGTTATGTATATAAATAGATGTTTCATCTGTTTAGGTTATATGAGGTTTTGATAACTGTGGGCTTGAGGCCCTATGTGTGTCTGATTTTGATATATGTGTTGATGTGTGCTGAGGTTGAATGGGGGACTAGAAGTATCCAGATAGAGGTTGAATGGAGTGATTGTCTATAAAAGTGCTTTTAACAGGTGAAAAAGTTTGGTATGTCACCCGAGTAGCTGTTGTGCTGCCCAATTTTTGGTAACTTATATAGTGTTTGTAAATTGGTTTTTTATGTTTTCCAGACCATATATGAACATGCTTAAGGATTAGACTAGATATCTAAGTAATACTTGATGGAGTTTTAAAACATTCCATAAGTGTTAAGGAGTTTACCACTGGAGAAATTCTAGGATAGGTGACCTGGCGAGAAGTGCATCACCTATTGAGTTTCTTCAGGAATTTGGTAAGAGTTGTCACATTTAGCGGTATCAGAGCCTAGGTTTAAAGTTCTACATAGTTTACATGAGTGCCAAAGTCTAGGATTGGTTATGCTACTATACAACACTGCATAAAGGCTAATAAGTTTATTAATTTCTGTAATAATTCAAGATGGCTGATAGACAACCAAAGGAAAGAGCACAGGAGGTAGTCGGTTATGCTCCAACTACAATATAGGGAGCTGCTAATTAGCTACTCTTGAGCCTAGTGATGCTAAATATAGGCCATAACCCTAGCCATAGCCAAAGGTAGAAGCAACTCTAACTTTGTTACATCAAGTAGTTAATTTGTTAAGACATACCTCTACAACTGTTGTTTCACCTCCACCTCCTCCATCAGCTCTAATACCTCCATCACCACTAGCTCCTATATAGAAGACACTATTAGAGATTATTCATACAAATTATGCTCCTCATAGAATATACAAGAATGAGATAAGATTATCTATATAGACTGTGCTCCTCGTGAGAGGGAGTCTGTGTGGATTGTACAATAATTTTGATATATTAATAACATGCATTTTAAAGAATGAGATAATTATACAACATGCTAACATCATAGAATTATTTTGATATGGTAAACAAAATATATTAAGGTATAATATATAAGACAAATAAGATGTTATTATTAAACATAAGTCTATGTGGATGACATATCATATACATATCAAGAAAGTAAGTCCGTATAGATGTTAACATGCCTATAGATTAGTCCGTGCAATTAGGGGAAAGAGAACAAAATGAATATGATGTAATAGTAGTCAATTATACAATATAAAAAAACTTAAAAGTATGACCTACTCCTATGATCGAGGTAGGGATTACATAGAATCACCTCACTTATGATCAATCCTTAGAGATTATAAGTCCATGAAAAATAGTATCAATATATACAAAAGAGACCTCATGTATTACCTTATGAATGAACTCTTCAAGCAATGGCACACAAGTGTAGAAGTATAAAAGTAATTATTTTAAGTGTGGCTAATAGGACTAGTAGATCATATCCTAGTTAGAATCCTCTCTTGGACTCACAGATGGGTTTTTTAGATGCTATGAATTTGCCTCTCAGCCTCCCCCTTCTTCATACCCAAGATGGGTAAGAGTTTCTCATCTAAAGGATGCAGAATCCTAATAGGATTAGGAATTATAGTCTAAATAGGAAGACCCTACTTTTGAAAGATTTTACATGTCTATACAAACTGGTATGCCTTAGTCTATGCAGACCTAGATGATATACTTTCTCGCCAATATATGGGCTTTGAGCTAAGTTTTAGGCCAAGTTTGAGTTAGTCCATATAGATATGAACTTGGACTTGTTTAGGCAAACCATAGGCCTTGGGCTAGGTAGAGCTAATTAGGCTAGTACGGATGTAGGTGAAGTGTGTCTATGCAAAACCTATGTAAAATAGTTCTATGTAATCCTATTTCTTAAGGGGCTTATGCCATTACTTAAGAGCCTATCTTTAGTGATCATCATAAGCTAAAAAGTGAGGTGTCTACAGTTGTCCTCACTTTGGTGTGTGCTATGAAATGCCAAAACAATAGTGCATACCAAAATACCTGAGTTAGAAGTACTTACCTAGCATGAAGCTACATTAAATATGGATGTCTACCTCTAAATTATTGCCAAGAGCTTGTATCTTCCTTTCGAATATAGGTACCTAAGGTTGTTTGACCAACATAGTCTAATCGGATAAAAGATGTTTTGATTGTACCTAAGGTTATTTAATTAATAAGGTTAAACTAGGTTTTGAAAGAAATTTTAACCACACCTAAAGTTGTTTAACCAAGTTTTGAAAGTAATTTTGAATGGACTCTATTAGGCTGAACCCTGAGAAAGTTATGGATTGTCTTGTTAGGCTAAACCCTAAGAAAGTTATGGATTGGCTTGTTAAGCGAAACCCAAGAAAGTTATGGATTGACTTGTTAGGCTATACTCGAGAACATTGTGAATTTGACATAGAGTCGAATTTGACAACATTAGATTGGACATGTAGTCGAATTTGACAGCATTGGATTAGACACGGAGTCAAATTTCATAGCATTAGATTGGACATAGAGTTAAATCTTAGAAATTGGATTGGACAGAGTTGAATCCAAGAGAATTTGAATCCTTAAAGTGATTCGAATACTCCAGCACATATGTGTATTTGCCCTATGAATAGAGTCTATAAGTCCATGTAGACATATCTATGATTTAATCCATGTAGATGTGAGTGAGTTAAGTCTATATAGACATAAGTAAAGTAGGTCCGTGTAAATGGGATTGAAGTACGTCTATCCAAATTGTGCTTGAAATAAGTTTGTACAGACATAAGTGAAGTAAGTCCTTGCAGACATTTTGTGATAGATCTAGAACTGTTGGCTTTCTTCCTTTTCTTCCTTATATTCATTCTTCTATTTTTTTCTATTTTCTCTAAAAAAACACAATCTAATGGTGACTTTCACCAACGATGACTCTCTCTCATCTTCCTCCTATAATACTATAGCAAGAGAGGAAACTTCGGTAACTTTTCTTCTTCCAGCTATCTTGGGTTCCCCTCCTTCATCTCCTCCCTTGGTGGAGGACATCTCCATTTCAGTTTTGAATCATGCCCTTTAAGGCTATTAACTGCCCATAAAGCACTACTTCGATGAACAAAATCTCATTCAGTGACCCAACTCTGATTTTAGTGAATTTAGCTCACCATGCATGCTAGAAAGTGTGCCCTAGGTTTGTTTTTTTTCCTTTAAATAGCCCATTATGGTTTGACTAGCTTTTTCCTTCATTTTCTTATTGTGTGACATCTCTAGTTCGATAAGTTCATGCATACTTAGTTCAACTAGGGCTACCTAAGTCCGTGCAAACCTTGTCTTAACTTAATATTTCTAGTATTATTAGTATAGGATGCTAGGATTTTCTGCATATGGTAGATTAAGAAGTTCATGTAGACTCATTAAAAGCTGTACATAATCCATGCATACTTATATTTACTTGTGCATGTTGTCCATGCAAACTTAGTGAATGTTTAGCCTTTTATAGGTAGTTGTGCAATCTGGAGGTTTGTGGTTCGTGCAGACTTACTATGGCCTATTTGCTTGTTGTTTATGTGGACACTCTTGTTAAAACTTTAGTCCATATGGATGTTTGTCTTACTTATATGTGTTTACCTTTTATAGACACGTCTTAAATGTGGAGGCACCCTATTTAGACCACAATAATGGTATTCTATGATTCCTATCCTTATTAAAAATAGGATGAGAATGACAGGGTTCCAGATATTCATGGACCACTTAATTGCAAAGATTTTCACTAGGATTTTTAGGTGCTTTAAGCTCTTTTGGATAGGTGGATGGACACCACATGTATATTTCACCTACCATTTAAGGAACTAGCCATAATACTCTTTGATTGGGATTTGATTACTGGAGTACCATACACTGGGAGGGTTATCATTTTTAATGCTTACTATCGCTACCTTTCACTTCAATTACAAGAGAAGAAGGAGCTATTAGGTTTTGTACCTCAAGATCATTTTGAAAGCATCTACTACATAGATTTGCATGAGAGGTGGATGGATGTAACTCCATCTAGTCAGTCTGAGGTTGATCAATATGTGCACTGCTTCCTCCTATACTTGCTGGGTACCACATTATTTGCCAATGCCAATAGTAATGTGAGTTGGAGTTTCGTTCCTATCTTGGAGCAGATTGAGAGTATTAGTTCTTGGAAATGATATTGTTCCTCTTTTAGCTAGGTTTTTAAAAGCTTAGATATGGTAGTTTGCACCAAAAAAAAGCCATCAATTTGTGCAGGGCTTCATGTCAGGTGTTCTAGTAAGTAATCTATTTTGATCTCCTTTTTTTGCCTATTGTGTTCCTTTCCAATTTTAACCTTATGTCTTTACTTTTCATAGGTTTAGGCATATGAGCTACATTTATTACCTCAGCCCTATGAATTAAACATCTTTTGTCGAGTCCCAGTGATGGATAGGTGGGTTTAACCATCCTTAGGGCCTTAGAATGTGTCTTTTTTTATGTAGCATCATTAGTACCTCAGTTCTAAAGCTTCATCCAATATGAGTATTCCTACACATGAAATTCCATTATTAATAATTTTAGGTGATATTAATTAACACTTACCTTTGCAGATTGACTTGGCATAATGGGTCTTTCAACTTAAGGAGATGCTAGACCTTTTATGTTCTGCTCGAGAATTATCTTCCATAGGATGTGGCTAATCACTCCAAAAGTTTACTCATGGTTTTTGGGGGAAAAAGTAATAGGCTAGCATGTAGGGCCAGATACATATCATGTTCCTCAAAGTCCTCCTCACTTAATGCTATTCGAGAAGTACATCGATGATTTAGAGTTTGTGTGAGGCATGACTATACATATACTTGGGAGCACACTAGTGAAAAGCGATGGAGAAGGTTATCTCTCATGGGTATCTACTCACTTGCTACCTCAAGTGCCTTACACTTCGGGACATCCTCTTTCTCAGGTAATTTACTTAATCTCCTGCTCATTATTTTTGAAAATAACTTTTGACTGTGTGTTGTGTTATAGCCTACTACCACTTCCTCTAAAGCTAGACCTTCTTCGGTAAGAAAGAGGGCGAGAACTATTCCTAGTTCACTTGATTCTCAATTTTCACCTCCTTCTGCTCATATTGCTAGGAGTGGAGTTTCTAGTCCACTTACTAGTTAGTCATCATTGCCTGATAAAGTCATGGGCACCTTGACTGACATACCAGAGCTGAGTTACATGCAATATGGTGTGGATAAAGAGTTGCCCTCTGCTCGCCTCCATATTGAGGATAATTAACTAGTTCCTTTAAAGCTAGAGAACACCACACTGATATGGTATCTCTTTACTTTTAATGATCATTATGTTGACTTGATTTAGTGTGACACTTTTTTGTCTTCATTTGGATAGGTAAATAAGGCTCCTGTAAAGAAAAACACTCACATAATGGAAGCCTTCAAGTGAATGATAGTAGACAACACTTGAGTTCTTACTGTAAGCAATTTTCCTATAATGGTTAATATATACAAATGTGTATGTATACATGTTATGCATTGATCCTTTATTCTTTTGTAGAGTGAGTTGTCAAGAAGAGTAGCTGCTCTTCATAATACTCAGAAGAAGTTGAGAGCCTTAAAGATTTTTGAGAAATTGGTGCTCTCAACTAATGATGAGCATATAAAAAATGAGAACGAGACTAAAGAGTAGATGGCAGCTTTATTATTTTTTGTGAATAAGCCAAACTTTTTGTATATATAAACATTAATACATAATTTTTTATTTTAAATGCAATCTTATATCCTTATATACAAATGTTTAATAACTAATGATAAAACACACTACCATAATTAAATAACATACACTGCCTCTATCTAGGGAATTATGCTATAGATCGATGATGTTAAACCATAGATGACAACAATCCATATTATTGCGATTGTTATTCTATTAGAGGTTTTGTGATGTCCAATAAGTTCCATTTTTAGCAAGACTTGCTGAGAAAGCCTAATAATTCTTTATCTGTGTAGACATTATTCCCGATTGATAATAAATACTGCTGTAGACCTATCTCAACTAGTTTGTGCAGACTATGACATCAATTTGGATTGTTTTAAGGTCTATATAGATATCATCACATGTTTTGGATTCTTTGTCTTAGTAGGAAAAGGAATAGTGAAGGTTGGGGCCTATAAATACCTTTATTCTACTTTGTTGATGCCATACTTCATTATGTCTCTCTTTTTTAGTCAACAATTGTCCAAGATCTTAGAATCAAAGGCTTCTTAGACTATGAACATCCTTGCTCCCTTTTCTGCCCTTAGGTTCTTAAGAAATGTGAGGATTGATCATGACTTCTTCAATGCCTCTATGTATTATTGAGACCCCATCTTTCATGTGTTTGTCTTTAATCATCAAGAGATTACCCCAATTATGGAAGAATTTGCCACTATTTTAAACTATAAGGTTGCTTCAAATGATCCTCTAGCTTTTCTATCTTTTGAGGAGCATTATCCCATGAATATTATTCTTATTTTGGGTGTTTCTCTATCTATGGCTTAAAAAGTGATCCCAAATGTAGGCCCAATTTCTTTGCAAGTGATTTTGGATTTTACTCATAAATTTTCCCTCAACTCAGTGGAATAGGCTAAATGCATGTTACTATGCATCCTTGGTAACTCATTAGTAATCACCTTTAAAGAAGAATTTTGTGATTTTAAAATTCTCCCAATTTTGATAAAAATATGTTCTAACCATAATCCTTTTGGTGTCTTTTGGCTAAAACCCTTCGAGGATTGGATGCTTTAAAGAGAGGGGACATTGACTTTGTTGCTGGGAGCCCACTTCTTTTACATGTATGCATAGAGAGCCCTTGCAGGTTTTCCCTTTAGCTTTATTTTTTCTTTTAACCATAACTTTTACCTAATACACCTATGAGTGTTTTCACACTAGCAGGTTTGCCTAACTTCTGCTTAAGTGGTCCTTTACAAATTTTCCAACCTAATAGCTTCTTTTTTTTATATATATTTGGTTATAAGAAAAATTAGGGCTGCTTGCACCTCCTCTAGAAAAGTTTTGGATTAAGTATGCTCCAAATCATCATTCTAAAATAAAACTTGAGAAGAAATTTAGCACTTATAATCAATGGACTAAATGGTTTAGTGCCATTGTTTCAATCTGCTAGAGGTGTCCCTAGTGGAAGATCACCCATTTTTCTTTATCTTACCATTTAGGTTGTGTTTCTTTGATTAGATTGAGGCATGCTACATTTTATATCCCTTCTCGGATCCAACAATAATTTGGTCTATTACGAAAAATCCCTTCTAAACTTTTAGGAATACAGAATTTCTTCCATTCTTTTCTTGACTTGTGGAAGTGTCATGTTAGACTAAGAGATATGCCTGATCATACAACAATCAATATAAGTACAGATGATCATTATAGAGATTGGATTCTAAGTATATCTAGAGATAATGGGACATTAGTACTAAAGAAAAAATATGAGGATAAAACTTTTGTGTTTGATAAGAAAAGATGTGTTTAGATTTTTAGAGTTTAGTTACTTGAATGATTTTTCTCACTTGATGGAAGCTTGCATATCAATGATCATGACTACATCATTTTTGCTATTAATTGTATTTGAAACTAAGCTATTTAATCTTGGTAAATATATTAATTTCCTATTAATGATATTGTCATTACCAATCAACCTAGAAAAAAGGTTTTCTTGATTAGATATTTTCTCTTAAATCCCCTAATTTTTGCATGAAGTGCCTAATAGGTTTTCACCTTATTAGGGTGTCCTAACTTTTACTTAAGCCACCTTGTTTGGGTTTTCAACTTAGCAGACTTATTTCCTTTTTTTTCATCATTAATAGAGGTACTTTTTTAGCTTGTCCATATTGATGGGGTATGAGAATTCATTGCCTTTTAAGTCCAAGATCTTGACACCCCCATGCTTGAATATCTTCTTAACCAAGTATAGGCCTTCCCAATTAGGCTTAAACTTTCCTCTAGGATCTGATAATAAAGGCCTAGTTTATTTTAGTACCAAATCACCTTCTTGTATGGGTCTGGCCTTCAATTTCTTATTGTAAGTTCTAGTGATTCTCTTCTGATATAATTGTATATGATAAAAAGCTTTAAGTCTCTTTTCATTAATCAATGTCAATTATTCATATTTGTTTCTAGCCTATTTTTCTTTTGGTATTTCTTTTTCTATCACAACCTTGAGTGAAAGGACCTCAATTTCTATTAGTAGACTACTTCCATCCTATAAACCAATGAATAGGGCATGGCTTATGTAGATGTCCTGATAGTTGTTATATATCCCCATAGTGCAAAGCATAACATGCTTGCCTAATCCTAATGGGTAACTATCATTTTTTGCAAAATTTTCTTGATACTCTTATTGGCTTCTTCAACTGCCCCATTAGCTTGAGGTCAATACGAAGAAGACTTGTGATGCTCAATTTTGTACTTCTACAAAAGCTATCTAGTTTCACCCTGAAACTATACTCCATTATGTGTGATGACTTGTTGTGGCAATTCATACCTGCAGATGATGTTTCTTTTAATAAATTTCACCATCTATCTTACACCTAATTTATTGAAAGATTCAACTTTAACCCATTTTGAGAAGTAATTGATTGCTACCACTATGTACATGTGCCCTCTAGAAGGTGACGGCGTTATTTCCTAATTATGTCTATACCTCATATGGATAATGGCCAGAGAAATGACAAAGTGGTCAAGTCATTAAGGGATAGGTGACTTAGGTTTCCATATATCTAGCACTTACAGTATTTTTTGACAAAGTTACAACAATCTATTTCTATGGTGAACTAGTAGTATCCCAATCATATGATCTTCTTAGCTAAGTTTTTCCCATTCATGTGAGGACTACAAACACCTTCGTGCACCTCTGTGATTATTTTTTAAGCTTTCAATTCATCCACACATCTGAGTTGAATGCTATCCAATTGCCTTTTGTACAACATTCCTTGGAATAAAATGAACTGAGCTAATAATTTCTATTGGACCCTCTTATCCTTCTCAGTTGCATGGTCTGGGTACTGTCTGATTTCTAAGTATACTTAGTTGTCATGATACCAAGGCAAGTTAACATTGGTTTGTTCGATTGTAGTGCTGACTATACTTGTATAAGTAAGAAATCTCCATTTGCTAAAGTACATGGGTTTGGGCAAATACTTTTTGGTGAGGTTTGAGACTAATATCAAAGCGGCTAAGGCATCAATGACTTGGTTTTATTCTCTGGGGATATGATAGAAAGCACATTAATTGAGTACTTTGAATAGATCTATGAGTATTCTGACATACTTGCTTAAGTTCTCACCCTTGATCTCCCAATTACCTTTCACTTGTTGTATGACTAGCATAGAATTCTTGCATATATCAATTACTTTTACCCACAGCTGATATAAATTTTTGAGGCCATAGACACATGCTTTGTACTCTGTGACATTGTTAGTTGCATGAAACTCCAACTTCCTAGCTAGGAACATCTGCTCACCTTCTAGATTGATGAGTAATATGCTGACTCCTACACCTTTTTTGTTTATTGCTCCATCAAAAAACATTTTCCATCTGTCTTGGGATATTGCCCCCAGGTGTTCATCTAAAAACTCAAATTCTTCTTTTTTTCCCTCGATTTGGTGTTATGCTGGGAATTCAGCTATTGTTCAGCCCTTGATCATCTTTTTAGTGGCATAGGAGATGTAACGTCCATCGGTCAAGGTCTTATGAACAGTGCTTTTCAGGACCTGAGTGATGTTCCCCGCGGTGCAGGTCATCATTTAATGTTCGATGACTGGCATATTGCTCATAAAACTTTGACGGGCCTGAAAAGGGTCAAAATGGATGAATTAAAAATTTTAGCAGAACCAATAATTCATCTAAGGGTATAAGCTATTAATTATGGAGATAAAAATATTTCAGGCCAGGA